>MJUU01019576.1:6464-32329 GCA_002080025.1 Modiolus philippinarum
TTTTGAAAATGGCGGTCAACGAACAATTTTCAACTTCGGTTTTGAAGTCACAACATCAATATCTATTTGGAAACCAAATTTCATTGAAATCGGACAATTTTGGATTTTCCCGCCATTTTTTGGCGGCCATTTTGAAAATGGCGGTCAACGAACAATTTTCAACTTCGGTTTTGAAGTCACAACATCAATATCTACTTGGAAACCAAATTTCATTGAAATCGGACAATGTTGAATTTTCCCGCCTTTCTTGGCGGCCATTTGGAAAATGGCGGTCAAGGAACAATTTTCAATACCAGTTTTGAAGTTACAACATCAAGATCTATTTGGAAATCAAATTTCATTCAAAATGGGCAATGTTGAATTTTCCCGCCTTTTTTGGCGGCCGTTTTGAAAATGGCAAACGAAGAACAATTTTCAACACTGGTTTTGA
Source organism: Modiolus philippinarum (assembly GCA_002080025.1). Taxonomy (NCBI): domain Eukaryota; kingdom Metazoa; phylum Mollusca; class Bivalvia; order Mytilida; family Modiolidae; genus Modiolus; species Modiolus philippinarum. Next base: position 6,895 of record MJUU01019576.1, read on the forward strand.
ACTCGCAATATGAAGATCAATTTGGAAACCAAATTTCATTGAAATCGGAAAATGTTGAATTTTCCCGCCTTTTTGGGGCGGCCATTTTGAAAATGGTGGTCAATTAACAATTTTCAATACCGGTTTTGAATTCGCAACATCAAGATCTATTTGGAAACCAAATTTCATTGAAATCGGACAATGTTGAATTTTCCCGCCTTTTTTGGGCGGCCATTTTGAAAATGGCGGTCAAGGAACAATTTTCAACATCAGTTTTGAAGGTGCGATATGATCTAGGACATATAATGACTAACAATCCTACAAAATTTGAACAAAATCCAATACACGGTTTCCGAGGAGTTGCGTCCACAAGATCTCCAGTTGTATAGTATTGCTAATAATGGTCAAAGTCCCATAACTCCTATAAAAATTGACAAATCAAAATGGCGGTGCGATATGATCTAGTACAAATAGTGACTAACAATCCTACAAAATTTGAACAATTTCCAATACACGGTTTCCGAGGAGTTGCGTCCACAGATCTCCAGTTGTATAGTATTGCTAAAAATGGTCAAAGTCCCATAACTCCTATAAAAATTGACGAATCAAAATGGCGGTGCGATATGATCTAGTACATATAGTGACTAACAATCCTACAAAATTTGAACAAAATCCAATATATGGTTTCCGAGGAGTTGCGTCCACAAGATCTCCATTTGTATAGTATTGCTAAAAATCGTCAAAGTCCCATAACTCCTATAAAAATTGATGAATCAAAATGGCAGTGCGATATGATCTAGGACATATAGTGACTAACAATCCTACAAAATTTGAACAAAATCCAATACACGGTTTCCGAGGAGTTGCGTCCGCAAGAAAGTGTGACGGACAGACGGACGGACGGACGGACACACGGACGCAGACCATTACTATGTCCCACCGTCGCGGTGCGGCGGGGGACAATAACACTCACCATGTTATAAACAACACTTTAATTCTGCAGTGAATCAAATGTTTTAAAAACAAAATACATATATGTATGTGTGGAATATTTTGAAAATTCTGTTTCATATCAAGCATTTGTAACATCAAGTGATCAAACAATATGATAATAAATTGTGTCAGAAAGCGAATCAGAGCGTTACATACCAAATTAAATTATAGGTTAATATGGTGTATCCGTTAATCATTTCTCACTTCTGGCACTCTGTTTGCCCCTTACCTTAGACGAATACTGTGAAAGTACTATTGTTCGTGGCGTTCCAATTTTCGTGGATTTCGTGGTTAGTCAAAACCATAAAATTAAGTTCCCAGCGAAATTGAATTTTCCATAGAGTTTAAATGTAGAAAATTGAAACCACGAATTTAAGTTCCCACGAAACAGTGAATTTTATGAAAACCACGAAAATTGACGTCCACGAATAAATTACTTCCACAGTATATAATTAATTTTTAAGGGCTTGTATAAGCAAACAAATGCTTATCCAGAGTTTTCAGTAAGATGTCCAGGTTCGTCCGACCACTCAAACAATTGAAATACCCCCGTAACATCCCATCTGTACAATGTATATATTGTTAACAAGATTTTGAGAAGGTGTCCTCTACTTCAGAAATAATTCATGCTAGTGGCCATGCTCTATTGGTATTATATCATGGGCTAGTCTTATTATCATGATTATTGTAATAATTTAACCCTGAGCTATAGCTGCACTGAAATCTACTTTCAGTTTGGTTTATAATTTTTATAATATATTTTTGCTTCAATTTCATAGGTTCACCAGTAAAAGCTGAAGATATGAGTAAAAAGAGACAAATCACTAATGATTTTTTAGCCGATCCCAGACCTTAAAAATACAGGAATGACAGAGTGAGAAACTTGGTGATTAATTATTGCAGCCTGACTTCAAAAGATCTGTCAATGAGATATCTTTACAGTAAGGCTCACATACAGGTAAGTCAAATTTCCTGATAGAATATAAAATAATAAATACATTGATTCCAAGTGTTCAAAATAAAACAAGATCTGTCGTCTTTCAAGTTTTATTAGTCCGTTGACACATAAAGTGTAGCTTGAGGACAATACAATAATTACAATCATATGACATAATGAACATGTTTGACAGTATTACAAAGAAAGAGCACAGTACAATGAAAATACAATAATTCAAATGTACTAACATATAACAAATTTTACCAAAATATTCAAAAAAGTGTCTGAGATTGCCTCCGGGAAAAAATTTTCCATATGGGTACTTCAGTACAAAAATATGAAAGTAGCCACAATGTTTTAAAAATTCAATGAATCAATTTGAAATTACCAGGTGCTTATTTTTATATGATAATTAGCATTCTGACAACATTTGAAATAGATATTCAAAAGGGTTTCTGAGATAAGCTTCAGACAATTTTTTTCACGGTGTATTGATTGAAACAAATTCTAGTCAGTTCCACACTAGAACAACGCACAGTTTTTTTCTCAACAGTGATGACCGACCAGAATGTATCCCATACAATTGTCCTTATACAATTCAACATGTTTTAATTTAATGTGTAGATGTTGCCGATATCAGGCGTGATTTTTATTCTGCTGATTGTCTTAAAGACCTTTTAACAAACGTCGCTGGCGACAGAATCGTTCAATTTTTAAAAGCAATCAATTTATTTAGTAAGATTTAAATGGATCAATTTTAAATAAGTTTCTAATTTCTAATATTGTTACTGTTCAACCAAAATTTCTAATTATTTTTTAAACATTTTACACATTTGTTTTTACTTGTATAAAACTATATGGTTTTATATTGATATTTTATGTATTTATTAAAATTGTTCAATATACTCAACAATTCTCGCCACAATAAAGCTGAAATATTGCTGAAGTTGGCGTAAAACATCTATCAATCGATCAATCTAATCAGTTCAAAGTAGAAGTCACAGTGATTTATACACTGATATGTCAAGATATTTGACAGAAACATTGACCTTTTGAATTCTTGGAATGTAGGATATTATAGGTTGGAAAGATGAAAATAGAAAATATAGCAATATTTGGATTCTCTACAATTACTTTCAAAAGTCTGCATTAATTTGGTCACATAATATATGAAGTTGCAACTCCGCTTGTGCATCCTGATGCCATTTAGACTTTTCCCTTTTTACTCGCAGATTTCTGCGGGTTATGCTGTCACACAGGACGATAGTACGAGAAATCCACCGGGTTAAATAACAAACTATATTATACAATATCATACACTCCTAGAAATCATTGATTTCTTGCATTTGCATTCTTGAATGCAATAAGTAAGTAAAACCAGTCCAAATTCAACCATACACTTTAAAAATTATCCTGAATGAAATGATACATCGAACGCCAACATTTAGGATTATATTGGGGGATAATGCATTTCAACTGCGGAAGGATCAACGAGCAACGCGGATAAATAACAAAATAGTACCGCCCATATCATCTGTCTTTAAACAGGGTCTGTCACTCACCTTTGATTTATAACGACGACGGGAAAGGCTGTTAAAATTGTATATAAATTATGCAGGCTGAGTAGTTGAAGGTGGTTTGATTATTAATTAATATTGCACAAGCACGTTTATATCTGATTTATTGTAAGTAAATAGCGTGAATAGGTAATATCCTCTTAGGATATACAACAATATTTTTAGGTGTATTTGTGCCAATTCGTATGAAAATGTCAAATTTTACAGATTACAGTGAATTCAGTAATTTGTTATTATTACATACAATCCGTATATTAAGTTGTTAATGCAAATAAACCGCAATCTTTGGTGCTGGTGTTTTTCCCCCCTTTTTTGGGGGGTCAATAAGTGCACCTTTTCGATTGTAACGAAAAATTTAAATCAATATACCCAGATATATTATTCAAGTGGCATGATAGTGTAGAGTTATAATCTGATATAATATTTATGCAGCTCCGACCGTGTGCAGCTTACTACTGTGGTGAAAGTTTTTTCACTGACGGTATTCTATTCATTGCATTGAAACACACATTCTATCGCGAATTGTATTTTCAGCTCAATTTTTACCCTGATCTTTGGTTCCTCATTTCAAAATATTAGATTGTTAAATTATTTGTTCATTTATGATTAGATTTATTTGTTTTGTGCAGTGTCCCCATCTCGTAAATCTTTCACCCTGAAGAATTAGCCAGATGGTAGTTTATTCAGTATTCATGGTATTAAGTTATGTAACATAAACATCTGTAGGACCGAATGGGGTTAGTTGAAATTTGGCATGCAACATAAGCAATTGACAGCATGTCGAGACGAGTGGCATACAGATTCACCAAAGGATCAATGGGCATATTATCGATACTTTCATGCATGATTAGATCAGATGGAGATATATAGTATATCCTTCCGGATCAAGTGGATTACGATATTTATCCAGTTCGAGATAGTTAAATTTGTGATTTTCAACATGCGAGCTTTATTTTTTTGAAAATGAAAAAAAAATGTTCCAAGTACGTGACATTGTTTATAAAAACGCTGTTCTCTGTATATTTTATACCATCTACCTCTTTAAATGTATAATATACGATCAATTATACTGTTTCAAAATATGAATAAATGCAAATCAAGCAGCACAACAATGCTAAAAATGTTGTTTTTCATTTTTGACTCACTACGGATTTAAACAATAAGCAATAAGCATTTACATTACATACATCAATTATCTTTGTTCGCAATGAGTGTCTTTGAGGAGTTAATTTCAATTCTTTCCATATACTGTATCAGAAGATCTTGATATTAGAATTTCGATGAATCAAGCTGACCAATACAGCTTCAGCTGAAGATATGTCGCATTGCTAACTGTATAGGAAGAGACTGGTTCAGGGCAAGATTTTAGATATAATGTGTTAGTTGGTCTGCATAAATTAATGAGAGTTAAATTAGAGCTCTGGTTCAGAAATCGTCAAGAGGTTTCCACAGATATCTTGCATAAGGACAGGCTTAATCATATGTTTACAAAATGGACTTTGTTATCTGTATAGGCTACAAAATAAAAACAGTAAAAAGTGTTTGGTCAAAACAATATTCACATTAATCTTATTTCTCTATATAATACTGGAACATCATTCATTTTGGAGATATGCTTACCCATGCCAACGGAACTGCGAGTAAACAGTACTTCAGTACTTTGGTTTAACGTATATCATGCCAGAAGTACTATTTTGCTTTTGATGAGAAAAATTGTAATGTCGTTTCATTAAATTTTTAATTCAGTTGTAAAATTCAAATCATATCCGAAAGCTTTTACATACAACATTCCTTTTTTTTTACAAAACTTTTAAATAAACATTATCAGGAGGAAATACATCCAGTGATATTAAAGGTTTGTTGAAGTGTTTATGTTTTGTAGATAATATGCTCATGAAAGAAAATGGTGCTGTTTGTGTTTTTCTTTTTTTACACTTCACTCAGGGAGGAATGCCAGTGTGAGCTTTGCTATCACTTGGCGTCCGTGGTCCGTCGTAAACTTTTTTTCAAAAATCTTCTCCTCTGAAACTACTGGGCCAATTTAAACCAAACTTGGCGTGGATCACCACCAGGGTATGTAGTTTCAAAATTGTATCCGAGGAGTCTGAAAACCAAACAACATGGGTGCTGTTACTAAAAATAGACCATAGGGGTAAATTGCTGTTTTTTGGCAAATAAATAAAAATCCTTGCAGATATCAAAAATCTGACAAGGTAAAATTGTTTAGAATGCCAAGATCTATCTGCTCTGCAAGTTTGAAGAAATTCGGAAAACCCGTCTGAGAGTTATAGCCCTTTTTCCGACAATTTTTCAAAATTTGTGTATATTTTTTTTTAAACTGTAACAGATAGAGGTGAAGTGTAAACTAAAAAAATGTTCAGCATATCAAGATCTCCATACTCTGAAATTTTGAAGAAAATCCAAAGGCCCTTTTTCACCATTTTTCCCCCAGTGGCACATGGTTAATTGGTTATTTCCCTTTGAATTCTGTGTTCAAATCTTCTTTGGTTAACTTTTCTCTTTTTTTAAAGGTTTAGAGAAATTTCCTGCTACACTTCATTAAGAAAGTTATTTCTTCCATAATTTAGAGCAAAAACAGTGTTTTAGCGCAAATTTCTACAATGTTTTGCAAAAATACTTTCTTAATCTTTACCTTATTTCCTGTCATAATGATTTTCCTATATAAATATATTGTGCCTTACAGGGATTTTAGTGTTTAATCACTATAACCTCTGCTGACATGAATGTTGAAGTAGTTTTTCAGCTTCATAGACTGCTTAATGTTAATAAGTTTATTGAATGAGTGAGCCTTGAAAAACTCTGAATGGATTTGAACAGAACTAAACAACTTGGCTAGTCACAATGTATCTTTGATGGTCCCCTTCAAAACAGATGTCCTTCAAGTCTGCACCTCATGCAAATTGGCTACAAATGGGGAACATAGTTTAATATAGGAGTACATTCAAAGATCTTCTTCTTTAAAACCATTTGGCCAGTTGGAAATAAACTTTGGCACATTTACACTAATTTTCTTTAAAATTGTGTCCTGCAGATCCATCCCTTATCCAAGATGGCATGCAATAGGGAAAATAGTTAATTAAAGTTGGATCATATAACATAAATGTTTATTTACATAGTTTGAAAATGAGACCCTCTAACATATAAGTTTATTAAAGTTATGTATTGGCCATGGTCCAGGTGAGCGATACAGGCTCTTGAGAGCCTCTTGTTTATAACTAATTGTCGTAAAAGAGATGAATTCGCATGCGTTTGTGGGGCCGGGGTTGTTGTTACTAAAAATCTTATTCTGTGAGTCAAGATGGTTACAGTGTGTACATGTATATAAAAATCAATTTAGTCATCACATTGAGAACATAGTACTATTATTAATAATGTATTGCTTCAGTGTCACAAAATTTTACTTTATTTTTGTGACAATAAAAGTATTTAAGGAATCGATGTACTCTGGTGAGGAGCCAAAATTTTAAAGTAATTAACTTTTCTTCAATCACCTGATTTTTGCAATGTCCACACCCTACAAATTAAATATATAAAGACAAATTCATAGGTTGCTGTGCAAATTATTATGCTACAGATGTTTGAAAGTGACCAATTTTAGCACTTTTGCGCATTTTTAGGCATTTTTTTTTACTATTTTCATTGAAAAAATCTAGCTTAGAGTATTTAACTTTCTCATACTTTCTGAAAAGCTGTAAATAGAATGAACAAATTCAGCCCCCAAAAATCATATGTTGGTGTTGATATAAGAAAGTTTTGACCCATTTTCATGCTTTTTAGGGGATATTTCAGCATTTCCACATTTCCCTAAAAAGTAGACTTCTAAAATTTTGTAAACAGCTAATGGTTTAATCTTCATTTGTTTTGTGATTTTTTATTGAAAAAATATATAATACTATTTTTTAAAAAGCAAAAATACGTCATAAGTGCATATTTTTTCCCTAAAATGGCTTTTTTCTATCCCAACCCCTATAATGTGAAAATTTGACATGAATCCAACAGCCAATCAGGTTATTTATCTTCAGTTTGAGATTACTCTGAAACCACTTGATAGAAATTTATAATTCTTTTACACAATTTAAAGATTAAAATCAATTTTTGTTAATTCATTGCTGTTGTACATAAAATATAAATTTTTGAAATCATTTTCAAACGAGATTTGAACGAGACTGAAACATAACAAGGAGACTGAAACATAACAAGGAAACATCCTTAATTGATGGTTTGTTTTGGGTCGTTTTAACCTGACGATGGGATGTTGTCGCCTTGATATTTACCCCATTCCCTTTCTTTCATATGGAATGCTTGATTGTGAATTGTTGTTAAGCACACACAAACACACACACACACACACACAAAATCCACAGAAATTTATTGTCAGCGGCTTCGCCATCATTCGTTACTGACATATAAAAACCCAGTAAAGTATTGGTGAAAAGGGGAGTTTATAATTAAATGATACAAGAAGCCGTTTATACAGACCATATGTATTGTCTTCATGTTTTATGTACTTCATTGTAAGGGTACTCGTCTTGATAAGTTGGACTTTTTTCTAGTTTGATTTTTACTGTGAGTCTTTTTGTGTATTTATTTTTAGCCATTCACCACACATAGGGGGAGGGTTTGGATCCAAGAAAACGAGTTTAACCCCACCGCAATTTTTGCGCCTGTCCCAAGTCAGGAATATGTTGGTGATTGGCTTGTCCTTGTCTTCTTATAAAATTTTAGTTTCTTGATATTTGGGTTATTGGATGTGGTTTGCTTCCATTGATTTATTCACTTTTTTACCTTTTCGGGGCCATTTAGGGCTTACTATATGGTGTGAGGTTCCTCACTGTGTTGGAGACCATATGGTGGCCCCTAGATGTTTTGTTTTTGGTCGTTTTAACCTGGATATGGGATGTTGTCTCCTCGACATTTACCCCATTTCCTTTCCTTTTCACACATATATATATATATCATCTTTCGAGCAGTATATGCATTTGATTGTTTTCACTTTATTTTATTTCCAGATAAAAACCTACTAAATGAAATTTGCAACAGTTTAACAAGATGTAAATAACCAGTAACAACGTTTACTTTGTACAGATTGAGAAACGATGTTGTTGGTGTTTATATCAAACGCCGACCTCGTCGATTGATGGGTTGATTAGTTCGAGTTTAACTTCCAGTGAGGATTATATCAGCTATATCAATACGAAAAATAAAACTAATTATAAATAATCTAAGCAAAAAAATATGCAAAATAAATATATAAGTAAAAATAGAAAGATATCGAAGTGGAAGGGAACACCGGGGAATAGAGTTTTGATTGCCACCGGAAAAGAGGAGAACTGGGGGGGGGGGGGGTTAGATTCTGCGAAGTTAATTTGAGACCCAAATCTTCATACTGCATGGAGCGTTGCGTTTCCCCACACAGTTCCACCAGGCCTTTTGATTGATTGATTAGATAGAGTTTAACGTCCAGTGAACAATAATTAAGGTATACCAGTAAGAGAAAAAAATAATCAATTCAAAAAAATATAAGTAAGAGAAGAAAGGAACAAAGGTGGATTAGGCAACGAGTTTTGATTGCCACTGGAAAAGGGGAAAATGGGTAGGAGCAGCAAATTTCGCCATCTTGGTCAGGCCTTCTGTATAGGAGTTTCCGCGAATCCAATTAATGACGTCACAATATCTAATTTAAATATGCAAATTAGCATTTTTGGTTGGCAAAGCTGAAGAATTATCACTATATAGCACTGGGATAGATTTTTTAATCTTTGATAACTTTTTCATTATATGCACGATTTTGGATCTGTAAAATGCATGTTAAACATCAAGATATTCATATTTTTTCTACCGATTTACTTTTTAATAAAAATGGATAAATTTTTTCTCATGTAAATTTCAAAAATGTGAAAGTTTCAAAAGATTATATGGTTTACAAAATACGCTAATTCTATATATATCAAAAATAAAAAGATGAAAATTTTTACATCCTGTAAAAGTGTAAACATTACATAATTGAGATAAAAAATAATTATCCATTTATCTTAAATAACAAATTCTCACCAGTTAATTGAAAATGACATTTTTATGACCCTAATCAGTGACTACGATTTCTTGCCAACCAAAGGTAATTTTTCAAGCTTGTGACGTCACGGCGGAAACTCCTATTCTGACCTGATTACCCCGCATAGACATGACATAGATATTTAGGTATTCTTACAGATAAGGATCTGGATTACGTTTTACCTCGTCACACAGCAGACCCACATACGGGTCCATTTGTACACTTACTTCTGCCGTGTGTGGGACACGCTATACCCCTGGCATGTTACATTATTTAATTTCACATTAAGACCTTGCCTGAATGTAATAATTAATTGTTTGCCACGTAAAATTCTAGTAAATCCATTGACGACGAGGCTGATACAGGCATTTGAGTAAACGCCTTTGGAGATTCAACTAGAGTGTTCAGTTTCACAGTGGTAAGAGCATTACTTGACCGTCAAATGAACACTGGATGAAGCATTACCAAGTAACTCTCACCAGTTCAGTTTCATGATTTAAAAGAAATTGCCTCCACCTTCAATAACTGCCTTCAATGAATACAATGGCAACGTCTATGTCATCACCCAGGACCGACCAAATAGACATGCAATTTATACCTTTGATTTCTAATCGACCACTTCCACAAAATGACAAAGATATTTTACCTGTGATTTTTGACTTGCGCTCATACATTAGACAACAAAAGTATGTTACCTGTGATCCCTTTATCAATATGTGTTGCTTAATAGATCTCAAGATCTAAAGGAATCAATTTTAAAACCTTATAAAAAGAAGTAACAATGTTAATGTACACACAACAAACGTAAGAAATGCTGAAATGTGACCGATTTATTTCGTCAATTTTTTCTCGTCACGATGACGAGGTGGAATACATGTGAACAAATCTTGACATTGTCTGTACACTTACATTGACTTACGTTAGTCGCAGCAAACTGGCCTAGGAATGGTATTTTGTAACCTCCTTAATCATAAGAAATAGATCTTACTTTCGTGTTTTAAATATAGATTTTAATATGTAATGACCATAAAGAAGGCTCAGCATATCAGTTATTTAAAGATGTTAAAGCAATATTAAATTTTTTATTTTAAAGCTCATTCATCATTTTAAATTGTCAAATTATCTATTTGTAATTAAGACCGAAAACATATGTAATTCAATGACTAGCTTAATTTGAATTCTTAAACTACATATATAAAAGTAAGGTCTGGGATGGTGATAGCGGAAGATCCATTCGACAGCTAGACAACGACCGGCCTCGGAAGACGGCATGCAGTGTTGGGACAGAGAGTAGTATAAAACGAGACAGCAAACGCCTCCTCCCTCTCCTAACCCCCTAACTCCCTCACTCCAGACCCTCGAGTTCCTCATTCGGGAGCCTCAAGGGTACAGTACAAGTAGGCTACTGCAGTATTACAATTATGATAATAACATTGCGTTTAGCAATAACTATGCCAAAATAGTGGTCAGGGTTGAGGCCATAGTGCACGACCCGAAGGGGAGTGCACTATGTGTATTCAACCCTGACCACTGTTTTGGCATGGTTATTGCTAAACACAATGTTATTATCATTATTATGCTGACTGAGTCATTAATTTTTTTATTACAAAGTTAATAAATAAATGTTCATTTCATTTAGATACTGTCAATTTAAATTCCTATATTTCAAATAGTTGCATAATGTCATGGAAATTTAAAAAATGACTTTTTATGGCGAATCTCAAAAATTCATTTATTTCATGACATTAAATGAAGAGATAAGTAAAATGAATGGTCACAAGTGGGGTAAAAACTTTATTTTAGTAGAAATATTACCAAATTAAGGTTGATTTCTATGACAGTAGATCCCTACATGTAAGATTTTCATCACTATTTGATTGACAATACTGTAGCTCCGCCTTCCAAGTCATGTGACAGGCATAGTACATGGCTGTAGGTATACTATGCCAAAATAGTATATTAGACACTATTAATGCAGTTTCTTACAGGAAGCATAATAATAAGTAATAAATATAATTCATCTTTTATTACAAATAACTTAATACCGAAGTTATTGTAAATTTTCTTTCTGCATATGCGCATTTCGACAACTTATGTCTCATGCAGATAAATAAACAAAATATTTCTCTACAAATAATTTGCAAGAAATAAATTCTTTGTAAGAATGATTTCAATATAACAAGGACAAGCTTAGTTTTACAAAATAAAAAAAATATCATCGTTTAACATTATCCTTATTACCATATGCTCGTGTCGTTATTCCATCATCTTGAGTCCACTTTATATCACCGAAATTAACTAGACCTTTCTTATTGAATCACGCATTTCGGTTAATGAATTTTCAAATGTGTTGGTTTGATCTGCACTGATGAGACAGAAGTTTTCGAAATGTGCTTATGCAGAGAAATAAATAAACAGCAACTTCGGTATTTGTTATTCATAACATTTTGAGCTTTTACGACATATAGTCACAGTTTCCTATGACGTTCATTTCCTATTTTTTAACTTTAAAATTTAAAAAACAATCTTTATGCATGTCGTGTTTCATTTTTTATGCAGATATTTTATAGTAGGAGCATGACATCACTTCCTGATGACGTCATTTTTAATGACTCATTTCCTGTCGTTTTCTTTTATGTTGATGAAAAATCCAATGGTTCATTTCCTTTTACTATCAATGAATCACATGATGACTCATTTCCTCAAAGAATCATCTCCAAATGAGTATTTATGAATCATTCATGTATTAAACCAAAGTATAATGATTCATGATCATTTCCCGTGGGTAATCTAATCACCAACATTTAAGAACAATTTTCACAAATGTCTAAAATTTCAACAATGGACCGAGAAACCTGTAACATAAGTACCCACCTCCAGCAAAGGGAATTAAATGCATATTTCAAAAGTAAAGGGAGTTATAGAAAAACTAATTTGATTAGAGAAAATGTTGATAAACTACCATATGAGGAAAAATCAGATTGACCAGTAGAAGTCTGGGAAGTTACTAACAGATATATGATGTGTGTTTTATTTGCCTTTGAATCATGACGAATTTCAAGAAGATATATATTTCTATGGATATGATTTTGATGGATTGTTATCATTGTATTTGTATGAATACCCTGTCAAGTACAACTACTGATTATGCAAATATGTAAAATGAATAATTCAGCATGATCCTCTTTTGAAGAAAAAATGACTGTCATTATTTTTATTCAAATATGACAGAAGACAAATAAAAGACTTGAAGAAAGAAAATGATGATAAATGATGATAATATTAACAATTTTATTCAGTAAATTTGATACTATCAATATACATATATAACTGTGTGTCACATGAACAACAAACAGTAATTTAAAAATGGAAGACCGTGTACACGTGTTAGTACTAACAGTGTTCAGTCAAAATGGTATTTCATGGGGGGAAAGGTACCAAAAGCTGAAATCACAGTGCGGAATGGTAAAGGACTTTTCGAGCTTTTTTCTGCGTTGCCAGACTAATCGGGTTCAGCAACGGACTAATCGGGCACAAAAACTACACCCGAGGTCAAAACATAGACACGGGAGACGAAAGGAAGTCGTAAGTATCATAACAACTATATTCACGGAATATCAGAATGTTTATTTTCGTTGTATATTCATTTAGAAAGACCCTACACAGTACAGTTTCTTAGAAATGTCGACACCAACATTTGAGACGAGCAAGCTCTAAATCGTGACTTATTTGTCAAAACACAATCCCATTTCTTTTTTTTTTTGCATTATATACTGTCTATTACAGGCTGTAGTACGAATGATACATATTCGTTAATTAATAAACGTGCTATTTTATTAGAAAACGCGGTTTTATTCTAAACCATGGGCAACAGACTTTTTGTGCATACGGGATATTATAAAATTTTCTGTATTCGGACCAATTGTGTACCTTTGGAAACGGACTAGTCGTGTACTATTTGGAAATTTCAGAGTGAAGAGAAAGAAAAATATTAAGCTGAATAGACCTAAAAGGAAAAAAAACATGCACATAATATAGTTACATTTGGTAAGATATCATATTATGTCATATTGAAGTATTATGTCACCATCTTAATCAGTTTATAATGTATTAGTATGCAATAATAAAAATCTCTTTTGTATGTGAAACCGTATATGTGTCAGTGTATATGCATGTGTAAATAGTTGCTAATTCAATGAATAATAATTAAAAATATTAATTTTATAAAATTTATTAATAATGTCATTATTAAAGTTGAGAAATAGACGTACAGTATGGTGTTAAATCGCGTGAATTGGACATAAAAACGTGAAGCTGAATTTCAATATTTCGTCAAAAGCTTCGTTATGATGAGTTTCAGTTCATATGAAAATTCAGATTCAAAATGGCTGTCATTTGCAAGATGGCCGCAAGCTAAACGTTTAAAAACTGATGATCAATTTTGTCACAAATGTCACGACACATTTTCATAAAACTTGGTATAGAAGTTCAAAATGATAAGACCACGGAAAATAGAAGAAATTTAGACGGAACTCTGGTTTCAAGATAGCAGCCATATTTATTTTTATTAAATATATTAGAATTTATTAGTAGAAATCCGATCATATTTTGTATAAATGTTCACTAAGATAGGAGGAAGGAATTTATATGAAAACATTTTCAACTTTATCCGTTTTCAGCAACAACAAAAAAAAATGATTAGTAGGCAGATTTTGACACTGCAAAGAAGATGCAATGGGACTTTATCAACTTTACTGCAGCGGCGGGGGACATAGCTACGCGTAGCAATCTTGTTAATTTTGGCAAAAGTATAATAAATTGGGTCCAAGTATTCTACTGTAATATTAAGTCAGCTGTGATACAGGGGGCAACATATCGCCAAGGTGATCCGTTGTCACCATATCCCTTTATTTTGTGTGCTGAAATTCTTGCAATTAAAATCCGAGGTAACAAAAACATTAACAGAATTCATATTATTCAGACTGAACATAAGCGTTCTCAATTTGCTAATTATATTTCTTTATTATTGGATGGAACTGAAAAATCTTTACAAGAATCACTTTTAGAATTAGATTGATTTGCTGGAAGTTCTGGTTCAAATGTTAACTTTTCAAAGACACAGGTAATTTGGATTGGAAGTAAAAGATATAGTGAGGAAATTTTATGTAAAAATCGAAATCTTTATCGGAAGGGGGGGGGGGACATTTAAGCTTCTGTGTCTAAATTTTGATGTAGACTTGGATCAAATGATTAAACTGAATTATGAAGAAAGAATTGTTCAAATTAAGAATCTTATAAACAAATGGTCAAAAAGAAACCTTACAGTTATTGGAAAAATAACAGTTGTGAAGACATTAATATTACCAGTGATTAATCATTTAATTATTTCCTTACCTAATCGAAGTGACGATATTTTAAAGAACATTGATAATCTGACTTGTCTGACATGAAAACAATTACCTTGCGTTTTATTGAAATTTACTGTTTTTAACAAAATTCTAGTCCCTTAAAAATACTAAGCCTTCATTCCGTGTATTGCACTCGGTGGATGTCTTTGGTACTGGATTTGGCCTCTTATTTCGATATTTGTGTTAACGAGTACTTCTTTTTTTTCACTACTTTTGGAATATGGCTTTCTATATTGTTTGATTGCTGATGAGAGGTTACTCCTTGAAACACGTCTGCAACAAAACAAAACAAAAACAAAAAATACCGTTTTTATGCAACTCGGGTATTTATTGTATATTTATACATTTATATGGCGTTCACCTACCCATAGAGTTAAAAAGGGTGTTTTACAGAAAGATTACCAAGATGGTGGTTAAAAATGATAAAATTAATTTGGTTTCATTCATGACGGCATTAAAATCCACGTGGATAAGACGAACATTCCAAAATAACTCAAAATGGTTAAGCATTTTTAGTTCATCATATGATATTAATAATTTTTTTAATTGTGGGATTGGATATTCACAAAAAATTCAAAAGAATATGGAAAACAAATTTTGGATAGATGTGCTGAACTCATGGAAAACAGTAGTAGAAAGAGATGCACATGTAGATTGGGATGTTTTACTACCGTCTCCATTATGGTTTAACATAAAATAATAAAAATTGATGGTGAGACTGTTTTTAATAAAGATTGTCAAAGGCATCCAATATATAAATGATTTAGAGAATGATGATGTATTATATCTTTCTTTGGAAAAGTTACACCATAAACATGATAAATATGGAATTAATGCAAATTTTATGAAGTATAATAGTATTATTTCAGCTTTAAAACACGCTGCAAAATCTTTTCAATAATAGTATTATTTCAGCTTTAAAACACGCTGCAAAATCTTTTCAAGTCGATAATTATAAATTACAGAATCCATTCATTCCTTCATATATTTAAACTGTTTTGAAAGGTAAAAAGATCTCCAGAGATATACATAATATACTAATTCAAAATGATACTACACCAAAAGGGCAATTGAAATGGGCCGAAATACTAGATAATCAATCCCTCAATTGGAAAAAAAGATTTTTTGTTTACAATTTAGAGTCACTAATAATTCTTAACTGTTGTGTATCACTTTCTTTCAAAAGTAAATATTACTAATAATGTTGACTGCACTTTTTGTGATTCAGAGGCAGAAACTATCGAGCATCTATTTTGGAACTGTGAATCTATTCAAAGTTTTCTTCGTGAAATTGATGATAGATTTTTGTAAATGATGCAAGTATACCATTTACAAAGCTAAACTTTATCTTGGGTAATATATCTAATATCTCTAGAGGTGACCCATATAACATTATAATTATGCATATTAAACAATATATTTATAATACAAGATGTTTTAAACAAAGACTGTCTTTACAAGCATGGAAAGAAAAATTGAAATATATGTATAAAACAGAAAAACATGTTATCTGTTAAAATTAATAAGGTAGATCATTTTGATAAAATATGAGAGAAATTTAAATACATTTTTATTGAATTTCAATACATGTAGTATGAGATCAGGACAAGACTTTTAATATTAGCTTGCCACCTTTTCTATCCCCTATCTCTCCTGCATACTCTCTTAACTATACTTGCTTTCCTATAAAAAGTTAAAAAACAATTTCAACATATCTGTGAAATATTTTATGATGTTATGTTAAATGATTGTTTATATATAATTATGTACTTATAATATGTAATTAAAAAAAAAATACAAAAAAAAATTCTAATTGTTGACCTTACTATTTTATGAATGTGCATTTTGTTATTATAATGATTTTTGAATGATCTAGTGCAATTAGAAACATACTATGACAAACAGTAAATTTTTTACTTTGCAATATGAATACTTGTTGTCGGATGTCTTTATTTATACATTGTACCATAAAATGATTTAATTCAGATAAATAAGAAGGATTCTACCGCAAAATATATGGAAGCACCAAATTTGCCTGTTTTTAGCTTTTTTCCATTATACGACCTCAAATTTTTTTCCTGTCGTATAAAAAGGTGACACTCATATCCGTGTTTTCCTCAAGTAATTAGTTAATTTATTATACCACAAAAGTGTAGAAATTGCTATACACATACACGTTTCTTCATATAATAATAATTGAATGAATTGTTCATTATATTGAAGGTCAAATGACACTTTATACTGATTTATAATATTACTTACTGTAAGCGTATTACTTAGTAATTTGCGCGGTCTCTTGAACTGGGCCATATTTGCGGGTATCAGATTTCCTGTTGTTTTTAGGGACAACTAAAAAAAATAGTGCCTTTGGGTTGTTTCTGATATGTTCTCTGGTATTGTTTTTCGCTGTCTTTTGTTAACCGCGGAAATAGTGAAAATTGGTACAATGCGAAGATTTCCGTGTATCCCTCATGAGCTATTCCCTAATTATAATGATAGGCCTTTTCAAAAATTCTTTTGACCCGCTGTTCGGTTTCAGATTATTATAATTAAACACAAATTTAAGCGTTATGAAAACAATTTATTGATTGTCAATTTCATTAAATGAACTAGTAGTAAAATTTTCATATTTTATATCTTTAATTATAATAAGAATTTTTTTAACCAAAAAGTTTTTTATTTCCCTTTTTGTGAGAAAACATAGAAATGAACAATTATCCCACCACCAAGGATCTGAAAAGAGCAGCCAACAAATTATGCCCAGTCTATATCAAGAAAATCATTGAATTCTTGAAAAAATGAACAGAAGAAAAAAAAGATACTAATGAAGCATTAGTTCACATGTTTCTTTTGAGCTTTGTCTCCTCTTTCGATGGTGGAAAATGCGATGACACATTTCACAAAATGATGATAATTAAATGTAACAGTATTGCAGATACCTAACCTTTCACAAATGTACTACTTTAGGTTCAATTTTTGACAATTCACTGTACAAATGTTCATGTATCTCAGTCTTTATATGTTTTGCAATGTATCATGTATAATATTATATGCCTTTTTAAAGAAATGTAATCGAAAGTAATTGTCGATTAGTTCTCCGAAAGTAATCGATTGTAATCGATTACATGTGAGATACATGTGTAATCGATTACACAAAAATATACCATGTAATCGAATAATAATTGATTACATTTCAAATTAATCGTGCCCATCCCTGCACAAGACATTGAAAAAGACTAAATTGCTATTAAAACATACACTGGTGAGAATTTGAAGCCGATAGGTGTTGCACATGTTAATGTGGAGTACAATGACAAATCGTATCATTTAGCACTCTATGTAGTAGAAAAGGGTGGTCATGCATTATTTGGGCGAGAAATACCCCTAGACTGGCCTAGTATAAAGTCTATAGCTGAACAGAAGAAAGAAATTACAAAGAACAGTCTTGAGTTAGATGCTGTTTTGAAAAAGCATAACATTGCTTTTGAACAAAAACTAGGTGAAGTAAAGGGAATAAATGCGAAATTCCAAGTTTATGATAACAGCCAACCGAAGTACATTAAAGCCAGAACAGTGGCATATTCATTGCGAAGCAAGGTCGAGAAAGTATTAGACCGATTAGAAACTGAAGGAACTTTAACGAAAGTGAACCACATTGATTGGGCTACACCAATTGTCCCAGTTCTCAAGAAAAATAAGTAACTGTAAATCCCGTTTTGAAAATAGATCAGTACCCATTGCCCAAAATTGAAGACATTTTCGCAAAGTTAGCTGGTGGGCAACAATTAACGAAGTTAAACAAACGCTTATCTACACCTACCTGTACACAAAAATTCAAAGGAATTAGTAACAATAAACACTCATAAAGGTTTATATAGGTACAACAGAATGCCGTTTGGTATCGCTTCTGCACCGGCAATTTGGCAACGTACTATAGATGAGGTGTTACAGGGTATCCCTGGCGTACAGGTTATGTTAGATGATATGATCATAACGGGCAAAGATGATCAAGAACACTTAAACAACCTAGACAAAGTTTTGTCTAGACTCGAAGAATATGGACTACGACTGAATTTGGACAAAAGCGAATTTTTCAAAGACAGTGCTACGTTTTGTGGACACATTATGGACAGAGATGGACTACACAAAACACCGGACAAAATTCATGCAATAACTAATGCCCCGAAACCAGAGAATGCTACACAGCTGAAATCATTTTTAGTATTAGTCAACTACTGTGGCAAATTTTTGCCGGATCTTGCAACCGTATTAAATTCATTACACCGCTTGCTTCACAAAGGTCAACAATGGAAATGGGACCAACACTGTGATGATGCGTTTCAAATGATGAAACAACTTGTAACATCTGAACAAGTTTTGACTTATTTTGATTCGGAGAAACCAATTAAATTGGCATGCGATGCGTCAGCCTATGGTATTTGGGCTGTAATTTCACACATTTGTAATGGACAAGAAAATCCAATCGCCTTTGCTAGTCGAACTCTTAATCAGGCCGAGAAAAACTATTCACAAATTGATAAAGAAGCACTTGGACTTATATGGGGAATCAAGAAGTTCCATACATATCTCTATGGCCGAAAATTTATTCTAGAAACTGATCACCAACCTTTAGTTCACATTTTCAAGCCCGAAAAAGGAATTTCGTCAACAGCGTCTGCAAGAATTCAGCGATATGCAACATTTCTCTCAGGATATGATTATGAGATATTGTTTCAAAAAACAGAAAAACATTCAAATGCCGATGCCTTATCTAGGCTTCCGTTGAAAAACTTTGAACACGAGATAGACAACGAAGAACCAGTTAATGTGTTCATTATTGAGCAAATCGAAAGTTTGCCAGTATCAAATAAGGAGATACAAATAGAGACTAGAAAAGACAGAACTCTAGCACTAGCACATGATTTTACACTAAATGGGTGGCCGCAGGCATATAAAGATGGTGAATTAGCTCCGTACTATTCTAGACGTGATGAACTAATAGTATCTCAAGGATGCATAATGTGGGGAATTCGAGTAGTAATTCCCGCAAAGTTACGAGCAAAACTTTTCGATCAAATCCATGAAGGTCATCTTGGAGTAGTAAAGATGAAATCATTTGCACGTAGTCTGGTATTGTGGCCTGGCATCGATAGAGACATTGAGACAATGTGAAGGTTGTCATTGTCAGGAAAATCGGAACATGCCACCGGGAGCTCCACTCATACCGTGGGATTGGCCTTCTCAGCCATGCGAAAGGATACATATCTACTTCGCAGGACCTTTCCCAGGATCAATGTTTTTGATTGTTGTGGACGCAATGTCAAAATGGGCGGAAGTTATCCAAATGTCTAAAACTACTTCTACACATACTATCGAAGTCTTGCGCACTATCTTCGCAAGGAATGGAATACCAACACGTATTGTAACTGACAATGGTCCTCAGTTTTTTTCATCGGAATTTCAACAGTTTATGGACATAAATGGAATCAAGCACATTAAAACAACGCCATATCACCCATCTAGCAATGGACTTGCTGAGCGTTTTGTGCAATCATTCAAACAAGCTATGCGAGCTAGTAAAAAAGACTCGGGAACAATTTCGAAGAAGCTAGCAAAATTTCTATTAGCTTACCGAAGCACGCCGCACCAAACAACAAACGAAACACCGTCGATGCTGATGATGGGAAGACAACTTAAAACGAGACTGCATAACATCAAATCCAATGTGAAAAACCGTGTCATCGGGAAACAGGAAGAAATGTGTAACCGCCGTAAACATCACGATAGGGACTTTCAAACTGGACAATCTGTAATTGTAAGAGATTTTAGAGGAAACACCAGGATACCAGGAACAATCAATGAAAAAACTGGTCCTGTTTCATATCGTTTTACAACTGCAACATGAGGAGAATGGCGTAGGCATGCAGATCAAATTCTCGACTCTAAAGCTAACACTAGTGACACTTACGCCGAACCGAATAGTGACACTTCCACTAAGCCGAATATCACTACTGAACAGCAAGCTATACAAGTACCAGTTACAAAGACACCGTCACCGTCCAAACATGTTCAACAAGAACGGCGCTATCCACAACGAATCCGCAAACCTAGGAAAATGGAAGATTTGTGTCTTACTGAAAGCATAGTGTTTGGGCATAATAATCCCAGTGCTTCAGTGAATACCCTTAGGGTTCCATTTCATTATGTTTAGGCCAAAAAAAATTTATGTTTGTTTCCTAAAAAACATAGGGTAGGAAGGTAGGAAAATTATTTTATTTTATTTTTTTGTTTTATTTTTTTTTCTAGCGTCATTTTCACTTTACGAACTTATAAAATCATAAAGAATATATGCTTTTATATACACTTTTGTACTTACTTCACTTGTTATGGCACATTAAGCTGCTTTCATCTTCCAAATATATTTTCAGTTTTCTATTAAGTGGAAAAGCATCAAAAGATAGAAAAAAAAGCGGACCATCTTTTACAAACTTGTCATAAATCAAGAAGTGAAAAGAACCATTTATCATTAAAGCCAATGAACTTTGTCTGAGAATACTTATTGAAATCCTGTGTAATTCCGTATTTAAAAATAATAGCAACATATACAAGAATAGCTTTTCTTGTTTTACACTAAAATGTAAATTTTCATAAAAGTATTGTTCATGCTGTAGATAATAAATACATGTTTACTGAAATTACAAAGTTACAGTTCCACAGATAATACCGATATTGCCATAAATTTTAGTTCTGCAGAAGGCCTTTTTGGCAATTGATGCCTCATCAGTGCAGATCACACTAAAACACTTGAAGACTGAAATTACCAATGTTTATGTGTGAAAGCAAATCAACCCATGTTATTTGTTGAGATATACATGTATGAAATCCGAGAAACACTTGGACTTCGAGGTGGACCCCAGGATTGAAGCAAACAAAACTTAACAAGTGTCAGAAAATAAATAAATTTGAATGCATGTACATGTAGTTTTAAAGCATCGTTCAGTTGTTGGTTTTAACCACGTATTAATTGAGACATTGTCTCATGTACATTTACTCCATATCCCTTTATTTATTATTGAAGGTAATTTTGAACTGAACTATGTGTATAATAAATCAAGAACAATTAAATGATGATTTCAACAAATTCAATGTCATTTTCCATAGGGTCTTTGGGTGATTATTATGTCCCTCAAACGAAGTTTGGGAGACATATTGTGTTTACTCCGTTTCTTATTATTATTAAGTCGCCCAAACAAAGTTTGGCGACTTATTGTGTTTGCACCGTTTCTTATTATTATTATTATTATTATTATTATTATTATTATTATTATTCTTCCTCTTCTTCTTCTTGCCGTAATCTTGTCCGACCAAATTCTCGGAGACTGTTCGCCCAATCATCACCAAACTTCACAGGAAGGTAGACCCCCACCCCGAGAGGTGCACTCAAGTGTCGGAATTTTCAAAATGGCCGCCGTTGCCATGGAAACAAAAAAAGGCGGGAAAATTAAAAGTGCTCCGAATTGGATGAAATTTTACAGGAAGGTTGTGTGAGAAGTGGCAAACATGTTTTGGGGGTCAAATTTTTCAAAATGGCGGCCGTTGCCATGGAAACGGGAAAAAGGGCAGGAAAATTACAAGTGCTCAGAATTGGATGAAATTTTAAAGGAAGGTTGTGTGAGAACCTGAACCTGTGTGAGAAGTGCCGAACATGTTTAACTTCACAGGAAGCTAAACCCGCACCCCGGGAGGTGCACTCAAGTGTCGGAATTTTCAAAATGGCCGCCGTTGCCATGGAAACAAAAAAGGCGGGAAAATTAAAAGTGCTCCGAATTGGATGAAATTTTACAGGAAGGTTGTGTGAGAAGTGGCAAACATGTTTTGGGGGTCAAATTTTTCAAAATGGCGGCCATTGCCATGGAAACAGGAAAAAGGCGGGAAAATTAAAAGTGCTCAGAATTGGATGAAATTTTAAAGGAAGGTTGTGTTAGAAGTGCTGAACATGTTTCCGGGGTCAAATGTTCTAAAATGGCGGCCGTTGCCATGGAAACTGGAAAAAGGCGGGAAAATTAAAAGTGCTCCGAATTGGATGAAATTTTACAGTAAGGTTGTGTAAGATGTGGCGAACATGTCTTGAGGGTCCAAATTTTCAAAATGGCGGCGGTTGCCGTGGAAAGAGAAAAAGGCGGGAAAATTAAAATTGGATGAAACTAAAGAGGACGTCGAAATTTGCAGGGCTTGTTATATGGGGGAGTTTGGGCGACTTCTGTGTTTGCATCCAAACACAATCATCACTTGTTATTTTTTGTTTTTTTTCTTCTTCTTTCTTCCGCTCAATTCTTGTCCGACATGTTTCTCAGAAACTATTGGCCCGAACTTTATGAAACTTCACAGGAATGTTGGCCTATATGAGTAGATGTGCAGAAACCTTTAAAAAATTTTCAAAATGGCCGCCGTTGCCATGGAAACGGAAAAAGGCGGGAAAATTCAAAGTGCTCAGAATTGGATGAAATTTTACAGGATGGTTGCCTAGCATGCATAGAATTGATATTTGGTCTCAAAATTTTCAAAATGGTGACCGTTGCCATGGAAACGGTAAAAAGGCGGGAAAATTCAAGTGCTCAGAATTGGATGAAATTTTACATGAAGGTTGCCTAGCATGCATAGAATTGATTTTTGGTCTCAAAATTTTCAAAATGGCGACCGTTGCCATGGAAACGGAAAAAGGGCGGGAAAATTCAAAGTGCTCAGAATTGGATGAAATTTTACAGGAAGGTTGCCTAGCATGCATAGAATTGATTTTGGTCTTAACATTTTCAAAATGGTGACCGTTGCCATGGAAACGGAAAAAGGCAGGAAAATTTGAAATGCTCCAATCGGGAAGAAATTTTACAGGAAGGTTGTCTGACATGTGTAGAAATGATTTTTAGCCTCAGAATTTTTATATAAGATTAATGCAATTGCCATGGAAATTGAAAAAGGCAGGACAATTTTAAGTGGTTCAATTGGATGAGATTTTACCGATAGTTATCTGACATGTAGAAATTAATGCTTAGTCTTAGAAATCTCATAGATGCTGCTGTTGCCACGGAAACTGTGGAAAACATTAACAATGTTCGTTTGGGGGACATCTGTAACGCTCTGCGTTACAATAAACAATATTTTCTTTACCATCTTTGACACATTGTTTACATATCGGAAGCACAGTTTTAAAAAAAACTTATGAGCTCCCCATGAATTTCCCCCTCTTCACAGCAATAAGAGCATGCTTCTGGCCTTCCAAGTCCACTTTTATAATAAGCAAGCTCTACAGGAACATCACATGATAACGATGTTCTGCACATGACGGTCTTGTATAACGGGTTGGTTGGTGGCAATAAAGGGGAGCCACATGTGTAGTCATATTCACTTATTCCACATGCAAGAGAACATTGATGGCGCTCTGTAAGTCTTAAATTTGAGTATATCACTCTCGGTTTTCGGCATTCTACACATTTTATGAGTGATCTAGCATTCTGAACTGTGCACAAACTTGGAGAAGAAATAGGCATTTCAATGTAGTTATCTGTATTGTGATTTTGTAGTTCTATGACATCTCCCTCTACATCATTTTCTGGTAATTCTTCCGGAAGTTCCCTGACTGCAGCTTCTTTCTTTTTGCCCTTTTCCTTCTTTTGCTTTGGTGGCTTTAAGGAAGGTCTATCCTTTTCAGTTGTCTCCTTACCTTTCATATCACTGTACGGTTTGTAATGACTACCGTTTTCGTCAAGCTCAGGGTCGGGTAACCAAGACATTTGGTGTTTTGCGGGCAAACAACAGTCAACCTTTTCACATTTTCTTAGCTGAAATAGGTAATGGGAACTCTTACTATGAGTCTCCAACCAGTCTTAATAAGCATCAACTGTTTTAGTGTGCGACTTTTGCAACTTATTTACGCGGGTATGTTAAGGCTGCATCAACACATTTTTCGCGAGGAGAGGCAACTCTGTGCATAAAATGACGTCAAGCTGTCAATCAATCGGCGTCGATACCAATATTTTGAACATTTAAACTTATTTAAGCGCAGTCAATGAATTATTGAATAATTTTGCATGGTTGTTGTTGATACAGAACACACTTGCTGGTCTAAATAGTCAAATAAAGATATAAATGCCGTTGCCGCAATGTATAGATGCTCCGCCTTTTTGTCCATATATGGAAATCAATGTCGTGAAGAAGCTTGACTCGGACTGCATGAACACATGCGAGAGATGAACATTTGCAGTGTCAATTGTTGCTGTTTAATGAAGGTAAGTGCAGTTTGAATGTGAACAAACACTGTGTAGCATATCCTAAGAAAGAAATCTACTGTTGGGTCCAAAAAAACACGCATGACGAGACGGAAGTTGTCCACAACGGTCACTGATCATGATCAGTTGATGTCAGGGATGATCCATGGCCATGCATACTCACGGAAAGGACAAGACAATAATGC
>MJUU01019579.1:7535-19571 GCA_002080025.1 Modiolus philippinarum
TTGAATTTTCCCGCCTTTTTTGGCGGCCATTTTGAAAATGGCATTCAACGAACAATTTTTAACATCGGTTTTGAAATTGCGACATCAATACCTATTTGGAAACCAAATTTCATTGAAATCGGACAACGTTGATTTTTCCCGCCTTTCTTGGCGGCCATTTTGAAAATGGCGGTCAACAAAAATTTTTCAACACTGGTTTTGAAGTCGCAACATCAATATCTATTTGGAAACCAAATCTTATTGAAATTGAACAATGTTGAATTTCCCCACCCTTTTTTTGGCGACCATTTTGAAAATGGCGGTCAACGATCGAGTTTCAACACCACGCTTGAAGTCACCACAGTATGGCAAACATTTTATCAATTTACACTTAACCTTCATCTTCTATAGTTTTGGAAATAAAAGACGAAAAATATGAAAATTTTGAAAATTCTGTGAAAAAAGGGCAATAACTCCTATTAGGGTTTTGTGATTTTCTCCAAAATTTCAGGGTGGGTAGATCTTGATATGCTGAACATTTTTGCAATTTAAAGTTGACCTCTATATGCTATAGTTTCTTTGATAAAAAATAAAAAATATTAAAATTTTGAAAAATTTCCGGAAAAAGGGCAATAACTCCAAAACTGGTATTCAGATTTTCTTCAAAATTGCAGGGCAGGTAGATCTTGCCATGCTGATCACTTTTACCCAGTCAGATTTTTGATATCTGTAACGGTTTTTGAGTTATTTGCCAAAAACAGCAATTTACCTCTATGTGCTATTTTTAGTAAAGGCAGCCATGTTGTTTGGTCCTCGGACTCATCGGATACAATTTTGGAAGAGGATACCCTGGTGATGATTCAGATTAAGTTTGGTTAAATTTGGTTCCGTGGTTTCAGATTAGAAGATTTTTGAAAAAGTTTACGACGGACGGACGACGGACGCCAAGTGATGGCAATAGCTCACATGACCCTTCAAGTCAGGTGAGCTAAAAATAAAAAATGCACAAATTTTGAAAATTTTACGGAAAAAGGGCTATAACTCCGAGATGGGTTTTTAGATTTTCTTCAAAATTAAACGGTAGGAAAGATCTCATCATGCTGATCATTTTAACCCTGTCAGATTTTTGATATCTGTAACAATTTTTGAGTTATTGACCAAAAACTACAATTTACCCCTATGTTCTATTTTTAGCAACGACGGCCATGCTGCTTGACCTACCGCCTAATCGAACACAATTTCCAGAAGCCATACTGTGGTGATGATTCAGGCCAAGTTTGGTTACATTTGGCCCAGTGGCTTCAGAGGAGAAGATTTTTAAAATTGTTGACGGACAGGCGGACGGACGACGGACGCATAGTTATGGCAAAAGCTCACATGGCCTTTTAGGCCAGGTGAGCTGAAAACTGAACAAAGTGAAAAAAAAACTCATAACTCTTTCAATGTAACTTATTATGAGTAAAAATTATTTGTATATTTGATTTTGGGGCGGGGATCCCACCTGTTATCAAGATTATTTATCATTTCTTCAATAAAAGGGACAGGGCACAATCCTAGTTGTCTTTGAACATGTATCTTTTATTTATCGTAGCTTGAATAATAAAATATATATGATTATAAGGGAGGGGATCTCAAATGTGTTGAGAGCCGGTCAAAAATGTGTTCAAGGTAGTTCATCTTTTTTAAAATGATGAGAACAGGTCACAACGCAGAGAACTTCCTGCACACATGATTCATCTTATCATGACCTCATACGTTTTCAAGGTAATTTATAAATCTATACATGGTTGGTGCTTCATCAACTAGAAGGGACTTCCGGCTTATGCCATTGAATAGATCGTATCCCCCATATGGCTTAGGGATAGGAATCGCAACCATTTTCAAGATAAATAACTATTCTTTAGGAGCAATCCCATGCTAACCTCTGATTTGTATCATTCAATTAATGTCATCTCGAGTATCAAGAATATATTTATCTTAAGAAAGTGATTAAAACAATTACAGAATATAAGTTTTTTATTGTTAAAGCCCAAACCAACCTTTTTTCGGAAATCCAAAGACCTAAAATTCTATGACAAGATATTTCTCAACAAAAAATAAAACGGAAATCCAAAGACCTAAAATTCTATGACAAGATATTTCTCAACAAAAAATAAAACGGATCATTCTTCTATCGTAATCACCAAACTTCTCATTTCCTAGATATGTATCATTCATCTCATCATAAGTAGTTAGAGTATGTATGAACCATTGGCTGAAACCTGTACTGTGCTTGAAACTAGAGGTACTGCTGAATGCAGGAGGGCCCCGCAATAGGCAGTCACTTCCTGTGTACCAAATTATCAACAATTGTTTATGAAAATATTTTAAAATAAAAAGTTAAAAAGTATCGGCAAACAGGAAGTTGTGGCACAGCAAACCTGAAAATAGCTTACACGATACAACGCATCAGCATGAAGCTTTACACCAAATATCAAATCATTCCCACTTGCAGAGGCCAAGAAAACTTTGACAAAAGTTTTCATTCATAGAGTGGTACAATAAAAGGTTAAAGTATCGACAAACAGGAAGAAGTTGCATGGCAAACCTGAAAATAGCTTACACGATACAACTCATCATCATGAAGCTTTAGACCAATATATAAAATTTTTCCCAGTTGTAGAAGCCAATAAAACTTTGACGAAAATTTTCATCCATTGAGTGATATAATAAAAAGTTAAAGTATCGGCAAACAGGAAGTAGTGGCACGACAAACCTTAAAATATCTAACACGTTACAACTCATCATCATGAAGCTTTAGACTAAATATCATATCATTCCCAGTTGTAGAAGCCCAAAAAACTTTGACTAAAAATTTCATCCATAGATTGGTATAATAAAAAGTTAAAGTATAGGCAAACAGGAAGTAGTGACACAGCAAACATGAAAATGCTTACACGGTTCAATTCATCATCACAAAGCTTCAGACCAAATATGAAATCATTCCCACCTGTAGAAGCCCAGAAAACTTTGACTAAAAATTTGCATCCATAGAGTGGTATAATAAAAAGTTAAAGTATCGGCAAACAGGAAGTAGTCACACGGCAAACATGAAAATTGATTACACGGTACATCTCATCATCATAAAGCATCACACCAAATATGAAATCATTCCCACATGTAGAAACCGAGAAAACTGACGAAAAATTTTCATCCATTGAGTGGTATAATAAAAAGTTAAAGTATCGGCAAACAGGAAGTAGTGGCACGGCAAACGAAAAAATTGCTTACACGGTACAACTAATCACCATAAAGCTTCAGACCATATATGAAATCAATCCCACCTGTAGAAGCACTGAAAACTTAGACAAAAAAAATGTTGACGGACAGACGGAAAAAGTGAAAGCTATAGGACACCCGCATTTCGATGCGGGGCCCTAATAAAAAACCGTAGAAGGACAGGGTTTAGGTGAATTTGGAGGACTGTTTTGTTTCTAACGAAATAATTGGTCGTTATTATAGTATATATTACTACTTTTATATGTGATTTTAAAATTTCAATTCATAAAATTAACAATGAAATAATTCCAACATCAGTATTCCAGAATACATTTTTTGCGGGCATAAGAATGGCAAATAGAAGTCATTGTGTATTTTTATACCATTTTATTACTTCAAAATAAATTGTTCCGTGTTAATTGCATTCAATGATTTACTATTCCTATAAACATCTTATACACAGGACCATGTACAACATCAGTAACATGTTAAAGTAAATGTTTGAAGCTGTGCCACCTATTGTTGTTGCTTCAATCGAAGTACCCTCAGTACTCCCGGTAGTAGATGTGTCACCTGAAATTGATACCAAATATCATCACATGTCGATTCAGAGGACAGTGAACGTTATAAAACTGGTATATTATTAAAACATCTTTTTATGTGTGCACCAAAATAATGTTTTGTGACCATTCATGCTGGTAAGACGCATTTGTAAACAAGAGATGGGGCAGTCGAAAATGACAGCTAATCCCCTCGGCTGGTTGTTCAATGTTTGTCTAGTATTACAAGCACTCCACAAAATTGTACCATTCAAGATCTGGCTTGTCACTTAAATCTGAGAGAGTCATGCAAGAAATGTAGTGACCTTATTTCAAAAAGGAACTAATACCTATAGCATATGCATCTACTGATGAAAGATTACTAGTAGTATCTAAGTTCAAGACTGAAACAAAAACTTAAACCTAATTAACTTATGAATAAAATGCAGGTCAAAGTGACCTAATTTGTTTCTGGAGCTTCATAACTTTACAACAAATTGCATCTAAATACAAAATATTATTCCTCTACGAGTTGTAGTATCCCAGATCTGGACTCTTACAAAAACTGTAACCTAAGTCACTCATGCATGAAATAAAGGTCAAAGTGACCTAATTTTTATTTGGAGCTTCGTAACTTTACAAGATGCATCTACATACATAACATTATTCCTCGATAAGTTGTAGTATCCCAGATCTAGACTCTTACAAAAACTTTAACCAAAGTCACTCATGAATGAAATGAAGATCAAAGTCGCCTAATTTTTATTTAGAGCTTTGTAACTTTACAGGATGCATTTTTATACACAACATTATACCTCTACGAGGTGTAGTATCCAAGATCTGGACTCTTACAAAAACATTAACCTAAGTCACTCATACATGAAATGTAGGTCAAAGTGACCTAATTTTTACCTGGAGCTTCGTAACTTGACAAGATGCATCTACATACAAAATACTATTCCTCTAAGAGTTAGTATCCAAGATCTTGACTCTTACTAAAGCTTTAACCTGAGTCACGCATGCATGAAATGTAAGTTAAAGCCACCTATTCTATATATCAACCTCAAGTACTATACAAAATGCATCCAACGACAAAACCAAAACCTTGTCCATCTGCGATTTTTTATTCAAAAGATATATGGTCTTAAGTTTGAACGGACAGACGAACGGACGAACGGACTAACGGACAAACGCTATATACCCTCCCCAACTTTGTTGGGTGAGGGTATAATAAATATTTGTCTCTTGTTTCTAGTGCAGTTCGCTTGTGAATTGTGGCATGTGATTGTGGGTGTTTACTGTTATCCTTTTTTGTAGTTTTATGTACTAAAATCCTATTTTTTGTATGTTTAAACCTTTATGAAATGGAAAATACATTTTACGCTCTGATCTAGTTTAAACAGTTTTCTTCATTAAAAAATGTATATGGTACAACGGCTGTAGAATACCGAAGGAACAAAGGAGTGTAATTTACAAAAATCGAAGTCCAAAGACACGGCAACAGAATTGAAGCAATAGAACTTTTTTCCACACTGTTGTATCATAAATTAATTTGGTAATTCCTGTAGTTACCAAACCAATTTATGATACAACAGGTAGAAAATAAGTAGTTTTAACAATATATATTAATTTATAGTCAGTAAAAAATGTATATCGTTTGAAGCTGGAGCACCTTTTGTACGCCTAACACAACTTCAAATTGCTAAGGTGAATTATTATTTATTATAAATAAAGTATTGTATTTCGCACTTTGTCATGTCAACTTATTGTCAGCCAAAGTAAAGACTGAGTGTGGATTTCAAAAGTAAGTGTTTTTAAAGTACAGCTATTAGTAAGAACCAGGCATGGGGTGATTCATGGCCCCTCAAAATTTCATAATATTTTGTAAGTATAAACGAAATTTTTTCCAATTATTTTGTCTATATTCTGCATCGTTGCCATGGTTACCATTGACGAATTTTGACAACAAAACAGGCCAAAAAATAGCTGAAAAATAAAGACAATGGCCGTTTTTTATTTTCATCAGTTAAAACGCATATATTATATTTTAAATGACATGTAGTTTTCAGTGTGCATATGACTACTTTTAATGTATATTGTTATAAAATTAAAACAAAAAATTAAGTTTAATAAATACTTATTTTACTAATTAGTATTGCAAAATACAATACTTTATTTATAATAAATAATAATTCAGCTTAGCAATTTTATATTGTGTAAGACGAATAAAAGTTGCTCCTGCTTCAAACAATATACAGTTTTATTTTAAGTTTAATTTTATAAGTTGCTCTTTGAAAAAAACCTTACTGTGTTAAAATTCCACCATCTTGAATTAGGCTAGAAATAATCATTTTCTCTTTTTTTTTTGGAAAGAGCTCAGTTTGACCAATTTTCTTGACCATAGGAAAAAATTGGCAGATACATATGTATGGAATATTTATTGAGGTGAAAAGTATTTCTTCTGAAGTTTTGAAAAAGCCAAAAAATCATTGTTTTTTTTTTAATTTGATGGTTGCCATAGAAACAAGGAAAGGACGGATTTCATATAGAATTAAAAACAAATTACCCAACAAAAAGCCATTTGATTGCTTTTAAGTAGTCAAACATGTGTTTTCTTATTTTATACTAATAGGGGAGAAGTAAGGAAGAAACAATCACGGGATTTCTTCCATAGCAACAGATTTATGGCCTTACCAGCCAGCCTTTATTCCAAATTTAAGTATTAGTTGCTTATTTTTCCTTGTGAAAAGTCAGATATGCTCATTCTTATTCCTTTCTTAGATACAGAAATAATATAGAAATTCGACGATATTATTTTCATAGCAACAAATTATAAGTTCTAGCAACACGCCTTTTCTCGTTTTTGATAATGGATTAACTAAGCGACCAGCTTTTTATTTAGCTTTCCTTACTTTTTCACAAAGAAGTGTAATATAATTTTTTTTTAACTCACCTCACCCAAAGGGTATTGCCATAACTTGGCGTCTGTCCGTTGTCTGTTAGTTTTTCACATTTTGACCCTCTGAAACCACTGTAGCAAATTCAATCAAACTTTATACAGGAATGATGTATGGAAGGTCTTTCACAAAGATTGCTCATTTCGGTCCGATCCTATAAAAACATGGCTGCCTGTGCAGAACATAGATTTACATTGGACCCTATGACAAAATCATCCGTTCGTATTCTGCTTTGAAACTATTAAAGAAAATTTCACTTAACAGTATTGGAATGATGTATGGAAGGTCCATCACTAAGATTCCGGGTCGATGAAAATCATTTCTGCTAGCTATTAATACAGTTTTACGCTGAACCCTATTTGAAAAGCATTTCCTTAAATTCTCTGAAACCATTGAAACAAAGATATGAAAAATGTATGGAAGTTACTTCTACAAAGTTTATTAATTTAAATTTGACATGGCTGCCAGTGGAGAACACAGCTTAACATTTGGCGCCATTTAAAAAAGTTTGGGTCATCAGCATTAGCGTCTCATTCTTCTATTTAATATAGAAATATAAAAAAATCATTATTTCTTTCAAAAGCAACTGATAATAGGTTATATCTACGGGACTTTTCTCCACTACATTTGAATGAAAATAGCTTGTAGACATTTTTTATATCTGAAAAAGAAGTCAAATATAGAAATAAATTTGACCTTCATTATTTCTCAATAAATTGATTAACGGTCTCAGCATCAAGCCATTCCCCACATTTTCTATAATTATATTTATCATAAAATACAATAATATTATATTTAATCAAGCACAATTCAACATATTATATATATGTAGGTGTGGTGCGAGGTTCCTCAGTCTCACTGTGTTGAAGACCGTACGGGTGATCACTAGATGCTTTGGTTTGGGCCGTTTTAATCTGGAGATGGGATGTTGTCTCCTTTACATTTACCCCATTTCCTTTCTTTTTCATATAGGATGTTACACGGTGGATTTAGACAGTATTGAGAGACTTCAAATAATTTGTTCTCAATGTAAAAAGTTCATCTAGACGATTAAAAGCAGGTCTTACTTTTTCAAAATTTTCAGGTTTTTAAATAATTCCTGTCACATTTATATTATTACTTTCTGATGGAAATACAGAATGGTATTTTTCTTTTATATGCTTGTAGAGAAGACAAATCAAAATTAAAATGATGGTTATCTTGAACTTAATTATAAAAGCTTTTATTGACAATTGTGACCAAAGGGGTCCTTGTTTTGAATCAGACAAGGAAATTGTCATCTCCTAGGTATGCTGCACCGAGTTTCTCTTAATGATCAATGTTATCAAGTTAAAAGAGGATTTACAGATTTGTTTTTTTAAAAGAGCCAAAATGTTCAACTATATTTCAAAGACAAAAAATCTTTAATCAGACTTTGACCTGCCTAATGAAATTTTAAAAGGAGTGTACACATAACTACAGATGCCAAGTTTTTACAAGAGTGTTTCTGACGAAAACATTCCAAAAATGATTTTTCTAAAATTCGAGACCTTCCTTTGATTGTGTCCAACACTGTGCATAAAACTTTAAATAATCTGTGAAGGTTATTTCAAGTAATCATACGACATAGAGCTTTTTTTTCAAAATATGCACTTCTGGTATAAAAACTAATTTTTTCCCCAAAAATTGTTTTCACGTTTTCCTCAAAATGGAAAGGGACCCTCCTTTGATCGTGTCCAACAATGTGTATAAACTTTATGAAAATCTGCGAATATGATTTCAAATTATCATACAACATTGAGCTAATTTTCATATTTTTCATATAAAAAGTTTTTCTCCAAAAATTGTTATTAGATTTTCCAAAAAATGAAAGGGAGCTTCTTTTGGTCTAATGATAAGCTATGTTCTGTACTGGCAGCCATGTTCGGATCCAGTTGATATTAGTAAAAATTGAAATTAGTAAGCTTTGTACTGTATCTTGCATATATTTTTCCTATCTTTGCTTCAATCGTTTCAGAGTAATAAAAGAAATGATCTTCAAATAGGTTTCAGTGTTAAACAGTGCTAAATGCCGGTGGAAATGTTTTTCATTGGATCGGAAGTAAATGAACAATCTTAGTGGACCTTCCATATATCATTCCAATGCAGTAAGGGATATTTCCTTCCAATTGTTTCAAAGAAGATGAAAAGGATGATTTTCTCATAGGGTCCAATGTAGGCAGCAGTAGACAGCCATGCTTTTTATCAGACTGGAACAAATGAGCAATCTTTGTAAAAGACCTTCCATACATCATTCCTGTATAAAGTTTGATTGAATTTGCTTATTAGTGGTTTCAGAAAAGAAGGTCAAAATGTGGAAAGCTAGCGGACGGACGACGCCAAGACTTAGTGATATCCTTTGGGTCAGGTGAGTTAAAGACAAATTATATTAAACCTCTCTGTGAGAAAAAGTGAGGAGCTTAATTAACTATTTTCTTAATGAAATAGTAATAAAAGGCTGGTCGCTTAGTTTGTTAATCCATTATCAAAAACAATAAAAGGCGTGTTACTAGGACCTATAAGCTGTTGCTATGGGAATAATATTGTGGAATTTCTTTATTATTTCTGTATCTAAGTAAGGAATAAGAATGCACATATCTGACATTTCACAAGGGAAAAAAAAGAGCTAAATATGCTGTTTTCAGACTTTAATTTTAGAATAAATGCTGGTTTTTAATGCCATAAATCTGTAGCTATGAAAAAAGGTGTGATTGTTTTTTTCTTTATATCTACTCTATTAGTATAAAATAAGAAAAAGGCATGTTGGACTACATAAAAGCATTCAAAATGGCTTCTTGCAGGGTTATTACTTTTAAACTCTTAATGAAATCCGCCCTTTTTTGTTTACATGGCAACCACAAAATTTGAAAATACCCAATTATTTTTTTTGGCAATTTTTAAAACTTAGAAAATAGTCCATACATATGTATCTGCCCATTTTTTTCCTAGGGTCAGGAAAATTGGTCAAATTGAGCTTTTTCCAAAACATTAGAAAATGCTTCTTTCTAGCATATTTCAAGATGGCGGAATTTTATCACTGTCCGGCTTTTTTAAACAGCAATTATAAAATAAGATTTTAATAGTAGTAATATGCAAACTGAAAAATATATGGTATTTAAAATATAATCTTTGTGTTTAAACAGATGAAAATAAAATGTCATTTTCTTAACTTTTTCGTGGATTTTTTGCCTTTTTGGGGGGCTAAAACTAAGCAATGGCTATCATGGCAACGGTTCATAATACGGGGAAAATTTTAGTAAACATTTTCATTTCATACTAACCTATGCTAAACTACAAAATATTATGAAATTTTGAAGGGTCCATGAATCACGAAATGTTATCACCTGCCTGGACCTTACAAATACCTGAACTAAACATTTAATTAAATTCGACACTTTTGATGAGATACTCAATTTGCATGCCTAAAGCTTTGCAACTGACTAACCACGATCAGTGTCAGACAACTGACCACATTAAGGGCCACTGAAAAACAACTTACCACCTACGGACCACTAAAACACAGCTGGCCGACAGAAATATTACAATCTACGGACCACTGATAGACAGACAATCTACAATCTACAATCACTTAAAGACACTGAACAACTCGGGTTCACTGACAGACAAATCACGACATATAGACCACTGACAGACAATCTACAGATCACTTATAGGCACTGAACAACTATGGTTCACTGACAGACAAATCACGACATACGGACCACTGATACACAATTGACCACCTACGGACCACTAATACACAGCTCACTGACAGACGACTGACAATCTACGGACCATCGATAGACAGGCAATCCACAGAGCACTTAAAGACACTGAACAACTCGGATTCACTGACAGACAAATCACGACATATAGACCACTGATAGACAACTGACCACCTACGGACCACTAATACACAGCTCACTGACAGACAACTGACAATCTACGGACCATCGATAGACATGCAATCCGTAGATCACTTAAAGACACTGAACAACTCGGGTTCACTGACAGACAAATCACGACATATAGACCACTGATAGACAACTGACAATTTACGGATTCTTGATTATGGACACTGACAGACAATTGACCATCTACGGACCACTGATAGCCAACTGACAATTTACGGATTATTGATGCTTTACCTCTGACAGACAATTGACCATCTACGGACCACTGATAGCCAACTGACAATTTACGGATTACTGATTCTATACCACTGACAGACAATTGACCATCTACGAACCACTGATAGCCAACTGACAATTTACTGATTATTGATGCTTTACCACCGATAGACA
Source organism: Modiolus philippinarum (assembly GCA_002080025.1). Lineage (NCBI taxonomy): Eukaryota > Metazoa > Mollusca > Bivalvia > Mytilida > Modiolidae > Modiolus > Modiolus philippinarum. The sequence goes on from MJUU01019579.1 coordinate 18,591, forward strand.
ACTGACAATTCACGTATTATTTGTTCTGGACAAGACAATCTAGGACCACTGATAGACAATCTACAGATTTCAAATAGATAATGAAGAACTCTGATCCACTGACAGACAAGACAACTAACCACTTACAAACAACTGACGGACATCTGACCATCTACCGACCACTGATGGACAACTGACAATTAACGGATTATTGATTCTGAATCACTGACAGACAACTGACAATCTAGGATCACTGAAAGACACTGAACAACTCGACCACAAACAGACAACCCACATCCTACGGATCACTGAAAGACACGCGAAAATATACTCATTACTTATAGTACACTGAACAAATCTAGGCCACAACAACTGACCACCTAATAACCACTTACAAAGCGACACATACGGACCTACAGATCTACAGATCACTTAAAGACACTGAACAACTCTGGTTCACTGACAGACAAATCACGACATACGGACCACTGGTAGACAACTGACCACCTACGGACCACTAAAACACAGCTCAATGACAGACAACTGACAATCTACAGACCACTGATAGACAGGCAATCTACAGATCACTTAAAGACACTGAAAAACTCTGGTTCACTGATAGACAAATCACGACATATAGACCACTGACAGACAACTGACAATTTACGGATTCTTGATTATGGACACTGACAGACAATTGACCATCTAAGGACCACTGATAGACGGGCAATCTACAGATCATTTAGAGAGATTGAACATTTATGGTTCACTGACAACAAATTACCATTTACAAACCACTGATGGACAACTGACAATTTACAGCTAATTGATTCTATACCACAGACAGACAATTGACCATCTACGGACCACTGATAGCCAACTGACAATTTACGGATTATTGATGCTATATCTCTGACAGACAATTGACCATCTACGGACCACTGATAGCCAACTGACAATTTACGGATTACTGATTCTATACCACTGACAGACAATTGACCA
>MJUU01019579.1:22738-33232 GCA_002080025.1 Modiolus philippinarum
TAACCTCTATCTGTTACACTTTTTGAAATAAAAAATAAAAAATGCGCAAATTTTGAAAATTTTACGGAAAAAGGGCAATAACTCCAAGACGGGTTTTCGGATTTTCTTCAGAATTGCAGGGCAGGTAGATCTTGCTATGCTGATCACTTTTACCCCCATGTCAGATTTTTGATACCTGTAACGGTTTTCGAGTAATTATGATTCAGGCCACGTTTGGTTACAAGTGGCTAAGCAGTTTCAGAGGAGAAGATTTTTGAAATTGTTGACGGACGACGGACGCAAAGTGATGGCAAAAGCTCACATGGCCTTTTAGGCCAGGTGAGCTAAAAACTGGCTTGACCATATGGCTAATTTACAAAGAATGTTAATGACAGTGCGCATATGCTGTCGTCGTCCTGAATATTGAACGACATGGGGATGATCAAGATTGAAAGGATAACTAGATACCGACGTTACTGTGAATTTAAATTCTGCATATGCGCATTTCGACAACTTATGTCTCTTCAGTGCAGATAAAATCTAAACGTTTGGAAGACCATTAACTCAAAGATGTTTAAAAACTGATAGAGAACAAATAATCAATATGATCTAAATGTGTAGTCCAAATCAGCCAAGGACAGAGCTTTGCGTGAGGGATGTTGAGTATTTTATGATATACAGGGCAAATTTAATATATAAATACTTATATGAAATCCCTGTTATTTGGCCTTATATGTCTGTAAGTCTTTCAAGCCATTTGAACAAAATTATTTTATATATGAAAGTTAGTAGTGGTGGCAAGTCCATTGATAAACACAATCTAGATGTGTAGTGAAATCAAGCGTTCGATTATATTCTATTTATGTAGGACACACACACATTCACCGGCATATTTTCATGACCACAAAAAAAAGAAAATAAAAATAAGGTGGTGATCATTACTCTATTCTTTGATCTTGACCTTGATTATCCCTGACCTTAAGTCATGGCCTTAACCTTTGATCATATACATGAATATATTTAATATTTTTCGAAAGGATATGGAGTAAATGAACATGAGACCTTAACACATATGTTAACCCCAACTGCAATAATTTTAATGAGCTGTATGGCAATTTTGGAAATTTATTCCTCATCAGCAACACTAGTCTAGTTTAAGTCTAGTTTAGGTTCGTTCAAGGCGATATATCAGTGATTTACATTCAAAAGACCAAAGTCATGATGTGTGTTGTTTGTAGGGGGGGCTGAAAGTTGTATTTGAAATAATCAGAGGGATTGATAATCTTCAGTAGTGAGGAGTCGTATTAGTACTATGGGGTGGTGGATGTAAGATGTCAGAAAAATTTTTGAGGGTGGCAAACACTTTTAAATACACGTTTAACAAGGGGCTTTTGAGCGGTTTTGTTTCATGTTTTTTCAGTATATTTTTTTGGTGTTAAACTATACCATGGGAAGGAAGGAATTGGAATGGGTGAAGTGGGATTATATATGGGGTGAAAATCTTGATCAAAATGTTTACATTATAATTGTTAATATGAATGTTCTCACCTGTCAGACTAAATGTTAAGCTTATTGTACCAAATGTTGTAAATATTTTATTATACTATTTTTTAGAATATGGTTAAGTTAAAAATAGGTAGCATTAACTGTAGGGGTTTGGCGTCAGATAAAGTAAAGCGTCAAGATATATTTTTGAGATGCAGGAAAAATTACGCTATAACCTTATTTGTTGACATACATTGCAAAAAGGAATAAGAAGCTTATTGGAGATCGGAATGGGGAAATTTGTCAAGGTTTTGCTCTTATACCACAAACAGTAGAGGGTTGCTATACTTTTTTAAGAAATCGTTTGAATTTGATATCATAAAAGACCTTTATGATGATACAGGAAATTTTCAAATGTTGAGTCTGAAGATTCAGGAATATCAATTTACTTTGGCAGTTATTTATGGCCCTAACAATGACAGTCCAGCATTTGTTTAGTAAAGTACAGCAAAATATTGAATCCTTAGGGAATTCATCTGTCGTTGTTCGTGGTGATTAGAATGTTCCACAGGACTATATCTTAGATATTTTAAATTATATTCATAAAAATAATGAAAGGTCTCAAAAACAGATTCATCAAATGATGGACGAATTGGATTTGATAGATACATTTAGAGAATTTAATCCAGATTCTAAAAGGTTTTCTTGGAGAGGCCCCCACAAAAAACAAGCGCGTTTAGATTATTTCTTGACATCATCTGATTTTCAAGCATTTATTACCGAAGCAGATATAGGTGATGCATATCGGTCGGACCACTCTCCAGTTCATATTGTACTGAGTTTTAGTGAACATAAGCGGGGAAAGGGGACCTGGAAGTTTAACAACTCCTTATTATATGAAAAGGAATATATTAAAATTGTAAAAGAGTGTATTAATGATACGGTTAACCGGTATAAGGTTGATGACACTGAAAATCTGTTTGAAACAAGTTATAATATTGATGACCAATTGCTCTGGGAAACTCTCAAGCTCATTATTAGAGCGAAATCTATATCCTACTCATCCTTTAAGAAAAAGGAGAGAGATAAAAATGAACATAATCTTGAATTTAGACTTAAAAGAATTACAGGTAACAGGAGATAATAGTGAGGAAATTAACAGGGTAGAAACAGAACTTAAAAAATTAAGGGAGGATAAAATTAGGGGCATTATTTTAAGATCTAAAGCAAAATGAAATGTAAAAGGCGAAAGAAGTAGTACGTATTTTTGTTATCTTGAAAAGAGACACTTTACAGAAAAATCTATTCCGAAACTTATTATAGATGATGGTATTGAAATTACAAGTCAAGATGAAATTTTAAAACAACAAAAATATTTTATGAGAATTTATATGCGACTAAAGGCATGAAGGTCACTGAGCAACATCACACCTTTTTTGATGAAAATAACCATTTTATTAGTAAGCTTACTCCTGAGGAAAGTGAAAACTTAGAAGGTAACTTAAAACAAGAAGAAATGCTTATATCCTTAAAAATATGAAAAATGGTAAGTCACCAGGACTTGATGGCTTTACTGTTGAGTTTTATAAAGTTTTTTGGTCTGATTTAAAATACTTTGTCATTAGATCTTTTAATCAAGCATATGAAAGAGGCTGTTTGTCTGTTTCCCAGAGGCAAGGTGTCATCACATGTCTTCCAAAAGAGGGCAAGCCTAAATTTTATCTGAAAAAAATGGCGTCCAATTTCATTATTAAATGTTGATTATAAAATTTGTGCCTCTGCAATTGCACTCCGATTTAAAAAGGTATTGGAAAAATTAATTTCTGATACACAGATGGGCTTTATGAAAGGTCGCTTCATTGGGGAGTGCACCAGACTGATATGCAACATTATTGAAAGATGTGATGAAGAAGATACCCCTGCCATACTAATATTAATAGGTTTCGAAAAAGCTTTTGACTCTTTAGAGGGGGGCTTTATTATCAAGTCCTTAGAATTTTTTGGATTTGGTCAATCCATAATCCATTGGTTTAAAACATTTTATCATAATTCTGAAAGATCAAATCTTGTTTGATCTTAACAAACTTAATTCGTCTTGATTGTTCCTGAACGCAAATAACAAGTCAATCTTGTTTAATCTTGAATTATCTTAACACGTCTCGACCGTCCTTGAAATCAATTATCTTGAAAACCAACTTAAAATCCAACACTGTCTTAACAAAATTGTGTTAAGCCTGTCAAGATCATGATAAGATCAAAATGGCCAAACAAGAACTAAACATATCTGCTAGTGATGCTGATGATTCTTCATTAATATTAGATGATGATGTAAATTCATTAAATCATGCCTTGAATAAAGTTGAACTTTTTTCTACATGTTCTGGTCTAAGGGCAAATTTTGATAAACCCAAGCTGTATGGATTGGGGCAAGAAGGGCTGTGGAGATGAACTCCAAACAGAAAAACCTATTAGCCGGAATCACTCGGGCAATTTTAAGTTACTAGGTATTCATCTTTCACTTGGTAAACCGGCCAAATATGTAGATAACTTTATTAATTGTATAGAAAAATAAAAAAAAACTACTGAGTGACTGGTCATTAAGGAACATTTCATTATTGGGTAAAGTTACAGTTATAAAAACTTTGGCTCTTCCGATTTTGGTGCAGCCTTTTACTATTCTTCCCGATCCTCCAACACATATTGTTAGACAAATCCAGGACATTTTTTTATAAATTTCTTTGGAATGGTAAAATTCATAAGATTAAACGCAGCACTATTATTGGAAATTTTGAAGATGGGGGTCTAAAAATGCCCCATGTCTTGTCATTTATTTATGTACTTAAACTCTCCTAAAGAGAGTCCTGGATCCAGATTATATGGCTCCATGGAAAGTACTTTTGACAGATGTGTTGGATGATCTTGGTCAGGAAAATTTCTGGCATTATACCGGTGGTGCCTTAAAATTCTTGATGAGAAATTTAATCCGTTTTGGAAGAATGTAATCAATATTTGGGCATCTATTAAGGAAGACCCATCCGCAGCCCCTGAAGACATATTGTCTCAGTCTATTTGGCATAATGAGGTGATTAAGGTTGACGGTCATCCAATCTTTCTCTCTCATTGGGTCAAATCTGGAATATTTTTTTCTTGAATAATTTAGTTAAAGAAGATGGCAGCTTTCTATCTTTAGACGAGTTAAAAAATAAATATGATATTAAAACTAATTTTTTAGAATACCATTGCTTGCTACTTGCAATTCCAACAGACTGGAAACTGATTTTGCGTAATAATCATGCAATTGAATTAAATGAAATAAACTCCAAACATATGTTGCTAATGTGTGCCAGCCAAAAGGTTGTGAAACTTTTTTATAATTTATTTAAAGAAAAAGTGTTCGAAAAACCTTTACATTCACAGACCAAGTGGGCATTAGATATAGGACTTAATGAGATACACGAAAATTGGGACCTATTTTACCAGGTTCCTTTCAAAAATATTCTTATCACAAAACTACAATCATTTCAGTATAAGAGTAAATCTCAGAATTTTATACACTAACAGCAAATTGATGAAATGTGGTCTGTCCGACTCTGAATTATGTAGTTATTGTTTTGAGACTAAGGAAAAACTAATCCACTTGTTCAGTGAATGTCCTTTTGTTCGCTTTTTGTTGGCTGCAGTTTGCTGATATCTTGATGTCCAAGTCTGGCATTACTTTTAATATCTCACCAGTTGCATGCACTCTTAGAGTCTTGTTTGATTTAGACAGTGAAATTCTAAACACATGTCTCATTATCATAAAATATTATATATATGTTTGCAGGATTAAAAAGCAAATGCTTAATTGGACAGAGTGTTTAGAGCATCTAAAATATTATCGAAATATAGACCTAAAATCATTATATCTTTGTACGCCAAGACAGGCACAGAACATTCAAATAAAATAGGAATCTGTGAAAAACTTGTTTTTGGTCTGACAGGTGAACATATGCATTAAAACATTTATTATATGCTGTTTATTATATGTAAAAATATAAACAGTTATGTAACAAAACTAACTTGTATACAAATTTTATTTTTGGGCAATATACAAACTGTTAAAAAAAATGTAAAATGCATAAAAATTTGTAAACTTATGTATTGATCAATAAAATTTATGCGACTATAAAAAAAGAACTGGCTTGCATGGAAATATTGCAAAAAAAATACTACATGTAAATAGAGAATTTTGAAAATCTACAAAAAAGATCTAAAACAGTTATTTTCACGCTTAAACATTATGTTTCACCATATTATGACCAAAAATGCCATTTGACAGTTTTTGACAAAAAACTTTTTGGTTGCATTAATAGAGAATTTTGAAAATCTACAGAAAAGGTCTAAAACAGTTGTTTTCACGCTAAAACATTATGTTTCACCATATCATGACAAAAAAATGACATTTGACAGTTTTTGATTAAAAAAAAGTTTTTGGCTCCATTAATAGAGAATTTTGAAAATCTACAAAAAATGTCTAAAACAGTTGCTTTCAGATTGAAACATTATGTTTCACCATATTATGACGAAAAAATGCCATTTGACAGTTTTTGACAAAAAAAAACTGTTTGGCTGCATTAATAAAGAATTTTGAAAATCTACAGAAAATGTCTAAAACAGTTGCTTTCACGCTGAAATATCATGTTTCACCATATCATGACCAAAAGAAATACCATTTGACAGTTTTTGATAAAAATAGTTTTTGGCTCCATTAATAGAGAATTTTGAAAATCTACAGAAAATGTCTAAAGCAGTTGCTTTCACGCTGAAATATCATGTTTCACCATATTATGACAAAAATGCCATTTGACAGTTTTTGACAAAAAAAAACTTTTTGGCTGCATTAAAACCCTTTCCTTTCTGAAAAGTCAATTTTTGACCATTCTGAATTGAGCTATAAACAACGGCAGTAGAATACCGAAGGAACAAAGGAGTAAAATTCACAAAAATCGATTTCCAAAGACAGGGCAAAAACGAAAACACAGAAAACAATGACGCTAGAAACAAAAACAACGACGCAAGACAGACACAAAGCACAGAAACAGAAATCACAACATTCAGAGCAAAGGCACTCACAGTGTGAACTCCAGTGAAACTGAGAGTGACATCAGATGCTCCGGAAGGGTAAGCATGTCCTGCTCTGTTAACAGCACCCGTCACACTGTGAGTGATTCAATCCGGGAAAATGTCAAAGTCGGTAGTTAAATCCGGGAAGACGTGAATCTAGCTGAAAATGTCCACTTTGAAAATGTTTTAGTTTCTTTGAAATTCAACCCAGAAGGTTCATACTTGGTGAAAGTACACACTGGCCTAATTTCTTCAGAAAATAACTTTCACAACCTGGTTCCTTGTTGCCATGGAGACAACAGGAGGCCTCAAAGGGACTAAAAATGCATTTTTTGACAATTTTTGTTCTCCAAATTCAGGTTTCAACCCCTTCGAATACCCAGGACAGAGGGGGCACGACCCCTCTGTGCCCCCCCCCCCCCCCCCCCCCCCCCCCCCACCTGACACATTTTTTTAGTCCCCTGCGGCGCGCGAAAAAAAATCATTTTTTTGCCCAAGTTATATTTTGTTCAATTAGTCTATATTCTAATCCTAGCGCCTCTTATAGCCCTGAAAGGGAGGGGGCCTTAAGGCAACAAAAGGCGTCTATATAAAGGAAAGGGTTAAGAGAGAATTTTGAAAATCTACAGAAAAGGTCTAAAACGTTGTTTCACGCTGAAACATTATCTTTCATCATATTATGACAAAAAATGCCATTTGACAGTTTTTGATAAAAAAGTTTTTGGCTGCATTAATGAAGAATTTGGAAAATCTACAGAAAATGTCTAAAACAGTTGTTTTCACGCTGAAATATGTTTTACCATATTATGACAAAAAATGCCGTTTGACAGTTTTTGACAAAAGTTTTTTACTGCATTAACCCTTTCCTTTCTGAGACTTGGCTGAAAAGTCAATTTTTGATCATACTGAATTGAGCTAGAAAATCATACAGCCGAAAAGCATTTCCTTGATTTGACAGAAAAATGGGCGGTTTAGATTACAGAAAACCAAGTGGAGATAATTTTCTGTGACGTCACCGCCAGGTGGCGCTTAACAGCTTAAAGAAATTTTTGTTTTGATCACCCTTCATATTTGCACGTTTTAATCCTAATAAATAAGTAGAACTACACAAGTTAATGTTTTTAAAGGGAAATTTGGTTCATTTGGAACATGACTGGTACATTTTTATCTCTCATTTTGATGAAATCCAGTGTTAAATTGAAAAATTACACGAGTGTTGCGAGAGACAAAATGTCGGCGAGCGACTCGTGTTTACATTTTTTGTGGTCGGAACGAAGTGACACAATTTTTTCCCCCTCATGAATATTCATATCGACTGGTAATATCGTGTTCAGTGAGTCATGAGGGATATTTCTTGAAAATTTGAACCAGTTTCAAGATGTAGTTCTATGTAAACAACACGCTTTTCTAGCACCATCTCCGAGACAGGAAAAAATGTCGCCGATGGCGATTTCTCCCATTTTGTGCGCTCCAATTCTTAAACTTAGAGTGCTTTTATTGTTTGTTAAGGTATCTTTTTAACAGATCTAGGTAAAACTACATAAATCTTGTTAAAATAACCAAAATACATTTCAGTTATAGCCCTGTCTGTTGCCCCAAAGGTGTAGGTCAGGAGATATTGGTAGGAATCATACATGTATGTGGCAAGAAAGCAGTGCAGCGATTTCAACTTGAATATCATTTTTTTTGTCAGTGTTACTGAAATAAACTCATCTATACATGTAAAATTTTGGAGATGCCAAGAGCCTGGTGTCAACCCTTTCACATTGTCACAAATATAAATACTTTATTGATAATCACTTGACATTTGTGTGGTTTGATTGAATTTTGTTTGAAGAATGACTTAGTCATGTTTCATTGACTTTAACTGTGTACTTGATTGCTGATTTTGATGTTTGAAAGTGAACTTTTTATGCATTTCATGACACACTTTTCAAGGTATGCCTATTTACAGAGCACAAACTAAGGTGTCAAACACATAAAATGCATCTGTTCATCCAGGTTGACCCCATGATGTACATTAGATTTCAGTTTTGTGGTATGGCATCTCATACTGCTGAAGGTACATTCAATATATAATTTTGTTGGGATCACTATATGTAAGGCATGCATGGTACTGTATTATTTGCAGGTAAACTTCAATTTCTTGGTCAGTATGTCAGTATGTAAAAATAGGTAAATAAATTTAAATGATGTGACAAATGTCCACTTGCCAGATTTCTATGCACTATTTTGCAATATGAGCTTGGTAGTTGAATGTGGATATCATTAGAAGCTAAAATTCCACCACACTCTGGTGCTGATCACTGTGATTATTGTCTGGAACAGGGAATTGAATGTTACAATTCAATAAAAAATATTGATTAAAAATCTGTTCCCATCCTTATGTTAAAGTTTTGTTGATCATTTATGGTTCAGTCAGATTGCTACTTAAATGCAGTCTATACTGACATGACTGAAGAAAAGTGTATCATTTTGGTTTATTTCACATGCCTAAGTGAATTTTTAGGAAACAACTGTTTGCCTCGAGAGATAAAGAAACAATTTTAATTATGATACATATTTCACACTACATAATTTGAGTGATGTTAAATATGAACCATTGTGACAGATCCACTGCCCCTGTAAAAATTGAAAAGCAGAATTAAATTGATATTACTTGGTTCAAGGTAGAAAGTTACAAGTATAAATTTCTTACCCTGCCCAATCCAATTTCTCAGTAGGAAAGCCATGTTTTAGTTATATCCTCTCAGTTTTTAGCAATGATATATACCTACAGATTTTAAAAGGGCACAGAACTGAACTGTATTTTTTTTTATATTTTGAGTAGGGATTTCACAATATACATTTCTTTTTTAATTAAATGAACAGTTTTGCTCAAACTTCAATATGGGGACCTTTTTTACATTGTCACCAATTGCTCAAACTTAAATATTGGGACCTTTTTTTACATTAATTGTCACCAAATCACCAGACCCCCAACAAATTTTGAGGTATTACTACATGTTTCTTTTTTAATACTAGTAATACATGCAATATGTATTTGAAAAAAAACATGGAGGATAAAACTGGTACCTTATGTTAATAGTTGGATCATAGAAATATAAAATCTGCAGCCTGAAGGTGTTTTGACAAATTCAGCTATCCCTTTTGTTCAAATTTTTTTCCTTCGAAAAAAAATAGGGCATGTAAAAATTTTTATTTTCGAAAGTCTGTATTACATCTAATTTTTGTATTGAAACTTATTTGGTTACTTTGTGTCATGCATATCCTATACCAGCTATATTATATACCAAACAGTATCTCAAGATTTAAATTGAACCTCCACTTTTTCATGCATTTTGCTGTTATTCAATGGTGAGAATAAATTTTGGACACCATCCTCCCAGGAAACAAATTTTCTAATTTTCTGTGTCTGTGACAATTGATAAAAAATAGTCTGATATTAATTCTATCAAAAAATAAGAGGACAGATGCAGGATTTGTTCTTACCTACAACTGCATGGTTAAAAAAAATCTAATTGTTAAAATAATTTGTGGCACTGTGAAAAAAATACCCATTTTCCTCACTCTTCCAGAAAGTCAAACCTTGATTTCATACTTCTGATGTTTGCATTTCTTATGCATGCACAAAAGAAGCACGACCCACTGGCATTTTAACCACATTAACTTAATTATATATGATTTTTTTTTTATCTGGGCTGGACATGTGTAGAGCTGTGCTTGTACATCTAAAGACTTCTTTTCATTTATAAATCCATAGGCTCTACCCACAAGTTTATGGGAATTCACTTGTTAAACGCCATCTCTACCTACAGACAAGTTACATTCAAATCGGTAGAGAGGTGTATTATTCTTGCTCTTCAACATGACTTTCTATATACCTCCAGCCAAGGACGTATATCTCAAGTCCTTGCTAAGATTCTG
>MJUU01019579.1:38046-52268 GCA_002080025.1 Modiolus philippinarum
AAATTGCAGGGCAGGTAGATCTCATCATGCTGATCATTTTTACACCTATGTCAGAATTTTGATATCTGTAATGGCTTTTGAGTAATTTGCAAAAAACAGCAATTTACCCCTATGTTCTATTTTTAGTAACAGCAGCCATGTTGTTTAGTCTACGGTCATAAAAATCACAAACTTGAAAGACCTTATCCTGGTGATGATTCAGGCCAAGTTTGATTAGTATTGGCCCAGTAGTTTCAGAGGAGAAGATCTTTGAATAAAAGTTAACGGACGACGGATGCTGAGTGATGGCAAAAGCTCACATGGCCTTTGGCCAGGTGAGCTAAAAAAAAGGGGGGGTCCCAATTTAGAAGTGAAAGGAAATTTCGCAGAACGGAGAGAGGAGCGAAAATTTTTGGGTATTTTTCATAAAACATCAGGTATTCATTAAAAAATACATGATTGTCCAAAAAGAAGGGTCCCCTTGGATCCGTCAATGAACACAATTGTCAAGAGTCGAAATCTAAGGAACAAGACCACCGGGAAAAAATTGTCAACCGCAATGGTCCTGACTTAGTACTGGCATTTCAAAATTAATCGTGGGTTAGACCGGTTTAATAGCGCGACAAACCGAACAATAGCCTATGCTAGTTATATGTTATGAAAATCCTACATATTTATATAAACTGAAGCGGTATATGCATAAAAGAGACGATTGGCGATAAAACACACACATTGAAAAACTATTCATGAATTTGCCACTTATTTTCAATTTTGATATTTATCAATTAAATAGACTACTACAATGATAAATTTTGCCAAAGAACTGTATTTTTTGTATCATTTCACCGTCTTCCTATCGCCATTTCATTTTACTGAAATTATGCATGCTACTACCCATTCTACAATGCAAGAATTTTTTTAAATAACAAAATAAAAATTGTGTCAACGAATACATAATACGAATGTGTAGTATCCATGGCAAGAGATTCGAAAATTTCTTTGGATTGAATATGTCATTGAAAGCTAATATTTTATGAGTCCATACATTTGTGACAAAAAAAAAGAGAATTTCTGACACTAAAAATTGTGCAACATTTATAATGCCCAAGGAACAATAAAGAATGGCAAATACAACGAAACGCATACCCTATAAATGCATTTACGGAATTTTTCTAGAGGTTACGATAGTTGCTTATTGATACGATCGGATTTTTATGAAAAAGGATGAAATCACGGACAAGCTGGTGTAAGAAAATACTTGAAAAAATGAAATTAAAGAAATGCTTCTTCTTTTCGTTAGGACCCCGACGGTATGAATCTTCTTCCCTAGAAAACATACAGTCGTGTATGGGTACATGTGGTAAGGGTATAATTAATATACATGTGTATTGGCAAACGAAAACACATAAGCATAAAACAAAGGAAGTCGACAAAAACGAAATAGAAGAATAATACGTTCTTATACGAGACAATATTAAAGATAAGGGATATCTTCCACGAGTGTGAGAAATTAGGTCTTTTCCCGAGTGAAATGAGGGTAAAAGACGTAGAATTTCTCACACCAGTGAAATATATCTCGATCTTTAATTTTGGTCGAATATAAGAACCTGTTTTTTCCGTAAAATAAAACAACAAACCTGAAAGAAAGTTAATCTTGCCATTTCTGGTGGAGTTCTCAATTGTGACGTCAAATCATCCATGGAGTTTATTGTGGTAACAATTGTGACGTCGAACAAATCGCAACGTGGGATTGGACAATTACCCATGTAAGACAGCTTCACGCGACCCTGTCTTCTATGGGCTGTCTTAAACGGAAAGCATCCATTTACGGAAAAACGCAATTTCGGTTTCATTTGATATGAACATCAATCAGTGTTTTACCTTGTACTGAACATGTTTTTGTTCTATTTCTTGTTACAGTTTTATTTTTCGTTATTCTGTCATCTAAATGATAACTGCAACAATGTGTTCATTCATTAGAAGTTTTTGAAAATTTCTGATGCATTTTCCTTCCCCAATTTGTTAAACTTTTACGCAAAACATTTGTATTTGTAGTAACCATATTGAACCATCTGTCTCGTGACCGGAAGTAGCAGCTGCTATTTATTTTTCTGGTTTTTGTACTTACTAGTGGTTACTTCTTCTTATAATAAACTATTCATCAATATTTAGCAGAGCACATAAAATGTGTTCCCGCCAAATATCAAGGTTGTTCACATCTGTCTTTCAGTGGGAAAAATGCGATAGATTTATATTTGGCGAATGAAAACGTTTGGATAATTGATAAATCCATTGAATTGATACAAAAAGCAATGAAAATTTGCTGGAAAACTTATTCCACAACATTCAACAGCAGGTAAACTCATAGTCTAGGAGACATCCCCCTTAAAACAAAAAAAAATCCTCAACTTCTAGGTTTTCAAAATATGTTTTTCTTTGGTCATATCATAGCTAACATAAAAATGTTTCGTTTTCCAATATATTGAAACGTATCTAAGTGAGCAGACTTTGTTAATATTCCATCAGAATTTGGTAAAAATCAAAATATCTCGTTTTCAGTGAAATTCCGGAAAACAGCACCGTAGGGTTTTTACGACAGGGCAAAAAATATACTTTAGACTATTGTCTTTCGCAAAATATCGTTTCTAGCCATGAGGTATGCTGGTCCATTAAACTCCTAAAATAAGCGTCTTTTTAAAACCCTGTCACTGCACTACTTGGATCACTGAACCCAATTCGTTCTTGACCTGAGTTTTTTGGTTAACAAATTAAATACCAAGTTTGAAGACTATCTTATTTTTTTTAAAAGTTATAAGTCAGAAACTTTCTTGGGACGGACGGACACACCACTGAGCGTATTACATAATACCTAGCCACTACATGTTGTGGGGTATAAAAATGTAGTCTGCTGAGTAACCTTGACTTAGAGGTTGTTAATTCAAAGAAAATATTTGACAATTTTCTTTAATATTATAAAGAGGTTGGCTCTTGCTAAAGTGCCATATTTAGACCAATTTATGAATAACTTCAATTTCCCATGATGCAAGGTTTGTTTCAAACCTCGAGAGAATAAATTAACGTCTAAGAGACTATAACTTATTTATGTCATGGAAATGCTGATGACCAAAATGATGTTTTTCCTATACGGTCCAATTTTAAACTAAGGTAACTGCATGTTTTTCCGTCGAGTCAGAATGAAATGATATTTTTTTTGGTGGAGGACCTTTTTTTGGAGGAGGACCTAACAAACTTTAATCTTGTAAAGTTGGTTGAACATGCTTCAATTGTTTAAGAGAAGACAAAAATATGATTTTCCAATAGGGTCTAATGTTCAGGTTTTTAAGACTGGCAGCCAAAATTTTTGTCGGATGTGACCGAATATTTTTTATCTGCATCGTAAATGACATAATCAAAGAATTAACCCTTTTCTTTTATGAAAAGGATTCTAAAAGGGAATTTTTGCAGAAGTAAATAGGACCCTATGTTTAGAAAGCTGCAGAATTATTGTCTTGCAAGTCAAAGTTTTGACACTTGGCACAGGTGGAGACCTGTCAGTTGTCTTTGGAAAATAGGACCTCAAATTGTAAAAAACTCATATTTTTGGATTTTTTTCCCTTTAAAACACACTATAAAAAATTTTTGAAAATAAAATGTTACTTGCATATGCCTAAGCAAAGTTTAACTTCACAATATATGTGTGGAGGAATAGCTAGCACTATTTGTAGATGTACATAAGCTCCAAAATTGGTCTGGGGGGCGCAAAACACTCTATTTTTTTGCCCAAGTTATATTCTGTTCAATAAGCCCATATCCTCATCCTAGGGTCTAATACATCCTCCTCCTATAGCCCTAAAAAAGGGGGCTAGATGCGTCAAAAGTCGTCGTTATGAAGGAAAGATTTAAAGAAAAACTTATTTGTTCTAAAATTCAAATTGATATTGAGTATAAATGGAATATTAGTTTTGACAAGATTAACATAAAGATGACTTATGGCAATTCGAAGCAAACAAATTATATTGTAATTTACTAACAATGACTGACCCATATTGTAAAATGTATACTAACGCTAACGTAATTGTACTCGATGAATGGAATTACATGAATAAAGAAAATTTATGTTGGGGTAAAAATTGTAGAACGCTGTTTTTTTTTGCTAGATTTCAACCAAGGGCTCATTGAAATAAATTTAAAAAAATCCAAAGAAAAAGAAAAAAAAATAAAATTAAAAAAATAAAACAAAAAAAAACAAAAAAAAACAACAAAATGTTGCCGAAAACAGAGAACGAGGCGGCATGCCGCTTAAATGTGTTTGGATATCGACCAGAAAAAAAAATTAAATGCGTTTGTTATTATACAGCGGTAAAACTATTTTTTTAGAAGAAAATAGGTTTACATTTGGTAATACATTATTCTTAATTTTACAACGAATAATCAGTCATGTGAAATATTGTCTTACCGATTACAATTCCAATTGAGGATACTGTCGATTCATCCCAAGCTGTAATATCACTTCCATATGCGTCATTGTTTGTAGCAATACTTGCCCATGCCTGCAGTTTATTTTCCGTATTACAACTAACAACACCACCAACTAAATTTGCTGCATCACTATCAAATAAGAAGTAAAATGAAAAATTCTAACAAAGATAAAGTGTGGGGAATTGGTTACATATAATCATAACTGTTAAAAAAATACAAATTGCCAATAAATCAGCTTTAAACTGAGAATCTCATTTCATAAAATGTTTTTTAAAAGTATTAATGACTTTTTGCTTATATTTGGTAAATAAATCAATGTTAAAGGCAACTTCACAAGGCTCAACACTCACTGTTGTCTTCTAGACCAAATGTAGTAAATTTAAGGAAGGAAGAGTAAATTTTGTCAATTGGAATTCCTTCAATCTAGCAAAATTTGAAATATTTATCGAAACTATAATTTAAGACCAGTTAAATCACTGCAGGACTGGTAAATAAAGGTATATTTCAATCCTTTGGCTTACCGAGGAGATAAAATTAGTTTAAACCTGCTTTAATGACACATTCCCACCTGATTATCTTTGTATGCTCCTTGGATACAATTTTGAACTTATATACCACGGTAATGATTCAACGCCATGTATGCAAGCTGAGATAAAAAGTGGTAGCAATACATGAATTGTATGCGAACAAAAGAGAGGACAACTCAGGAAAAACTATATTTCTCACTTTCCAGACATTACACTTCTTTGTCTAAGCGACGTGAGATTTCTTTTTCATGCATACGTGCAAGACAGTTCGGTGCGTTTAACCGAATAATGTTACTTTCACATCAGTCTTCATACAACTGTTTTTACATGAATATTTAAGGGCTAATCCATTAAAATGGATGTGTGGGTAGGAAGGGAAGTTTAATGATCGAACATGGGTCGTAGGTCATTCTTAGCATGTTCCAATTAGTTTTATGTAAAATTATCTAAAAACAGTTTGTAGGTTGTGGGGGTACTTTGAAAGTCCCTTCCTACCTACCCACATCAATTTTAATGGAATAGCCCTAATAAGCGCATCATTAATTCATTTAAATTATTTGAAGAACACTTTTGCGAACATGGGAAAATCAGAGATTTAGCCTGCATCGCTCACTTAACAAGATGCATCTACGCCATACCTATGCTGAAAACAAAAATGTTTCGCCCACAGGGTTTAATTTAAAGCTATGTTCTCCACTTGTAGCCATGCTTTTGCAAGTAACAATTAAGATAAGTAGTCTCCATACATTATTCCGATATAGTTAAGTTATTAGTTTCAGAGAAGATGATGAAAAAAATGGGTCAAAGACACAAATGGCCGGGTTGCGTTTTGGTGATGTTTTATGGGTTCCTTATTTAATGGACCTTTAACATAAATGGGTCTGTGTGGGCAGTAGAGAATATGCTTTTATATTTCAAGGATCTGGGTAGAAAAGTGTAGGAGGACTAAATTTCACCGTTCTGGTACCCTCGTTGGAAAATATCAATAACATAAACTAACTTCCAAAGTCCAGAAAAATAGGAAAAAAATTCTCAACCAATTCAAAAATGTTGTTTGCACATCTTTACCGTTTCAAAGATCTTGGTCAAAAATCAAAGAATTGGTTGATTTCACAAAACTGACATGTACATTGTTGAAATGTCCAAAAAATCTGATTTATTCCTAAGTCCCTAACCCTCTTACCCGGAAAATAGGAGAAAAATTCTAAAATAATTCCATAAAGTCAGGTGCACATCTTCAATATATATAGAAACATTCTGTAAAGTTTCAAATATCTAGGTTGAAAACTGTTGGAGGAGTTGATTTCACAAAATAGGTACCCTCTGTTGAAAACATCGATAAAAAGGACTAAGTTCCAAAGTCCGAAAAAAAATAGGAAACAATTTCTTAAATAATTCAATAAAGGCAGGTGCACATCTTCAATATATATAAAAAAAAACATTATGTAAAGTTTCAAATATCTATATTGAAAACTGATGGGGGAGTTGATTTCACAAAATAGGTACCCTCTTTTTAAAACGTCGGTAAAAAATGACTGAGTTCCTTAGTCCGGAAAAAAAGGGAAAAAATTTCCGAAATAATTCCATAAAGTCAGGTGCACATTTTCAATATATATAAAAACATTCTGTAAAGTTTCAAAGATCTGAGTTGAAAACTGTAGGAGGAGTTGATTTCACAAAATAGGTACTCAATTTCCCCGCCCGCCCAACATTCACCATACTATTACCCGGATTTGCATTCCGTGCAACCCGGTCAATGATGATTTTCCTTAAGGTTTAGATTTTAAACTATGTTCAGTGGTGACGGCCATATTTTTTGTAAGGTTGAAATCAAATGACAAATTTTTATTTAGGTCTTCCCATACATTCCATAACTCCTGATTCGTTTTATTGAATGCGTTTCAATAATTCACATGAGAAGATAACTAGAGGTTTAGAGATTTAGCCTGTATCGCTCACCTGACAAAATACTTCTATGCCATGCATGACCAAAAAATGATGTTTTTACCAATGGGGTCTTATGTTTAGCTATGTTCTCCATTAGCACGCATGTTTTTGTCCTATTGAAATGAGTAAACTATGCAAAGTACCTTCTATACATCATTCCAAAACAGTTTAGTTAGATTTACTTCAATAGTTTCAGAGAAGATGATAAAAATGCGATTTTTTCCATTAAGACCAATGTAAAACCTACGTTCCGCGCTGTCAAATCGAACAAAATGAGCAATCTTTGTAAAGAACCTTTAGTTTACCATACTGGTAAGTTTGATTAAATTTGCTACAGCGGTTTCAGAAGACAAGATCAAAATATGATATTCCCAAATGGTTCAATTTTATACTATATTCCGTGCTGATCGGAACGAAATGAGCAATCTTTGTAAAGGACCTTTGGTACATCTTTCCTGTAAAGTTTGGTTGAATTCGCTTCAGTGGTTTCAGAGGAGAAGATGAAAGTGTGAAAAGCTAACGGACGACGGACGCCAACTGATGGCAATAGCTCACACTGACCTTTTAGGTCAGGTGTAGAGAGCTAAAAATGTGATTTTTCCAATATTGACCAATTCTATACTATTTACAATGCTCGTGGCCAAGTTTATCGTTTAGTCTGAATGAAAGGAGCAATCTATGTAAAGGACCATCATTCCTGTAAAGTGTGATTGTGTTTTCTTCAGAGGTTTGAGATTAAAAAATGCTAGAAGTTAGAATTTTTAAAAGGGTTGTCCTCTCTTTTGCTCGTATACAACCCAATGTTAAACTATGTTTTGCGTTGATGGCCATGTTTTTATCGAATTGGAATGAAATGAGCGATCTTTGTAAATGACCATATATAAATTGCCTCCATTAAGTTCAGTTGAATTGACTTGAGTGGTTTCAGAGCAGAAGATGAAAGTGTGGTTTTCATTTTTTTTTCAATGTTGGCAATTTGTTCTCTATCAGCTTTTACATATATTTCGGTTCATGGATTTCCAATTGTTCGATTTGATTTGCACTGATGAGACATGAGTTGCCGAAATGCAGAAAATAATTTCACAGTAACTTCGGTATTTTGTTATTTATTACCACTTAGCCGATGTCACTACTGGTTGACTGCTAGTCCGCGAGGGTATTCACCAACCCAGTAGCCAGTACTTCGGTGCTTGTCCGAAAACCGATTTTAGTTGAAAACTTGAAATATCTGAATTGAAGAAAAAATTTTGTTAAAACCAAAGGAGTATCTCCATCTTGCATAGCTCTGTCCATAGCTGATTTTGGCTTTCCTATTTAGATCCTTTTGACAATTTGTTCTCTATCAGTTTTTACACATATTTCGGTTCATGGATCTCCAAATGTATTGATTTGATCGGCACTGATGAGACATAACTTGTCGAAATGCGCATATGCAGAAACTAATTTCACAGCAACTTCGGTAATGTCTTATTCCAAATATGGTCAAATGATCAATTATGTTCAGCGCTTGCGGCCATGTTTTTGTCAAATCTTATCGAAATGAGCAACATTTATAAGCACCTTCCATACATCATTTACATTCATTCAAGTTAAATTACCTAACTTGTTTCAGTTCAGATGTATCCCCAAGGGTGCAACGTAAAACTATGTTATTTGCTTAGCGCCTTTTTTTTTAAATCCGACTGGAACGAAATTAGCAATCTTTGTAAGGGACGGTTCTGTAAAGTTTGGGTTGACTTTGCTTCAATGGAGAAAACGAAAATGTGATTCCCATACGGTCAAATGTTAAACTATATTCAGCGCTTATGGCCATGTTTTTGTCGGAAGTGACAAAAATTTACAATCTTTGTAAAGGACTTTCAATACATCATTCAAATAAAGTTAGATAGATTTGCTTCAAAGGTTTAGAGCAGATGATGAAATGCTGATATCCACAGGTTCTAATGTTAAATTATGTTCCGTGCTAGCGTCCATGTTTTTCATTGGATAAGACGGAAAGGAGCAATTTTGATATTTTAATTATTACCTTTTGTTACTTTTTCTATTCTTATCAACATTTCTTAACGTATATTGTATCTATATTGCTGCTATATTGTATAATATTTGTTATGTTGTAAATTGTAGGGAGAGGGCTAAAAAAATTTTGTTATAACTTGTGCCCGATCCCTTTGCTTTATTTGCAATAAAATATGTTTAATTCAAGTTTTTTATATGACCTTCAATACATCAAGTCCTGACGCTGAATATGCTTTTGTGGTGTCACAGAAGATGAAAACGTGATTTTCAACGTAGGTTCAATGTTTAACTATGCTCCTTGCTGGCGATCAGATTTTCAAAACAAAATGAGTAATCTTTATAAAGGACCTTCCATGCATCATTCCTATAAAGTTTGGTTGAACTTGGTTCAGTACTTTCAGAGGGTGAAGATGAAATGTGATTTTTCCTTAGAATCCAATGTTAAAACTTTGTTCAGCTCTGGCGGCCATGTTATTTTCTGTCGGATCTTACTGAAATGAGCAATGTAAGTAATTGACCTTCCATACATAGTTTCAGTACAATTTAGTCAGATTTTCTTAAATAGTTTGGGAGCATGAAAAAAATAATTTACCTTTAGGTTCAAATGTTGAAACTATGTTTATCGCTGGCGGCAATGTTTTTAAACGACTTGAAAAGAAATTTGCAATCTTCGTGAATGAGCAATACCTGTTTATTTTGGTTTTGGTAAAGAATGCTTCTATAAGACAAGGATAGTTGCCATTAATCTTAGTTTCATAGAGAACACAATTCTGAATAAAAATGCTTTTTTTATATAAATGCAGCAAAATATTTATAAATATGTTACAGTGAAGTACATGTTTATGTTTTGAAATGTGATCCTTTTCTCAACCTTAAGCAGTCTGACTAAAGTCATGTCTTTTCCGAGTTTCATTTAAAGGTGACATGTGATTCTAGAGGTATTGGGGGGATTGGAAAATAATATCGCATTTTGCTCAATTTTTAGAAGTTGTTACCTTTGTTGCGTTAATCTAAAAATCGATACGGTGCCTAATGTCATCATAAGTAATGATTGTGCCAAGTTTCATTTGGTTGTTACCTGTAGTTCTTGGGATATTATTGCCTGTCCCACAAACCCTAAAATCAATAGGGTTCCCCGTCTCATCACTATTCATGTGTGCACCAAGTTGCATTTAGAAATGACCTTCTTCTGGAAGTATTGTACGGAAAGGGATAAAATGTCAAACTTTTGTTCTTTTTTTAAAAGTTGTCAAACAAACATAAAAATCAAAAGCATTCCTCCTCTTACCATTAGTCCTGTCTGTGCCGAGCATTTAGTTGTAAAATGTGGTTCTGGATATATTGTGTGGAAACAGATCAATGTCAAAGTTTTGTTCTATTTTTATAAGTTGTGAATTTGATATTTGTCCAATAAGCCAAACATCAATAGGGTTCTTCCTCTGATCATTAGTCATGTCTATGCTTATTTTCATTCAGATGTGATAGACATGTGGTTCTGGAGATATTAAGCGGACATGGATAAAATGTCGAACTTGTGACATTGAACTTTGTCACACAAATCTCAAAATCAATTTTTAAAATCAATAGCATTCCTCCTCTTATCATTATTTATGTCTATGCCAAGTTTCATTAGATATGACATGCTTCTTAAGATATCATGCGGAAAACAAAATTTGACACCCGGACGCCCCGACACCATTCATAAATTCATAAGCCGATTTCAACTTCGTCGAAACTCTGCTAAAAACTGCACAATCCTTCAATTTTAGCTTCCGATATATAGATGATATTTTGTCACTAAACAACCCTCGCTTCGGTGATTTTCTTCATCTGATTTAACTGAAAGAGCTTGAAATTAGGGATACTAAAGACATTTCCACATAGGCCTCATTCCGTGACCTTCATCTAAAAGTTACAATAGAGGTTGACTTCAAACTAAGCTGTATGTCAAATGCGATGACTTCACTTTTCAATAGTTAACTTCCATTTTCTCCTTAGCAAAATACCAGCAGCGCCGGCATCTGATGTTAACGTCTCCAAGCTCATTCGCTATGGGCACGATATCAATATAGCGACTTTCTTGGTGGAGCCCGGTTTTGATTCAGTGATTTTCAGATAAAACTAGCTATATATATAGACATCAGTGAGGTGGTACCCATCTCTGTGGGTCCCGCTCCAACTGTGACCCAGAGGTCAAAGGTAACCAATTATGGCTTGTGATATGTCACCTTGAGGTAATCTATCCACTTACCAAATATCAAAAGCACATCTCAAAAGTGGAAAAAGATATAGCCCGGACACGACTTTGTCATTGAAAAAGCATAAATGTCACCCTGAGGTCAAGGGTCAAGTTCAAGGGTCACCAACCAAGGAACGCAAACGTCGCCTTGAGGTGATCTACTCTCATGCCAAATATCAAAAGCCCTTCTCAAACGAGAAAAAGTAATAGCCCAAACAAAACTTTGTCATTGAAACAGCATGAATGTGACCCTTAATTCAAGGGTCAGGGTCAAAGGTGACCAACCAGAGAACCCGACACGTTGCTTTAAAGTGATCCATCCACATGCCATATATCAAAAGCCTATCTCAATCGAGAAAAAAAAATATATAGCCCGGACACGACTTTGTTCTTGAAAAAGTGTGGATGTGACCCCGAGGTCAAAGGTCAAGGTCAAGGGTCACCAACCAAGATTCGCGACACTTTGACTTGAGGTGATCTATTCACATGCAAAATATAAAAAGCCTATCTCGAAAGAGAAACAAGAGCCTGTATCGCTCACCTGGGCCATGGCTAACATGGAGAGATGAATGGCATTTCCAATAAGGTCCAGATCTAAGGTTTAAGCCATGTTCACTGCTAGAGGCAACCTTAGATTGGAAATTAAAATTTAACAAAATGTGTATTTTCTAAAATTTAAGTTTTTTTGTTTGGTGTCAATGACAACATCCATTATAATCCATATCAGACCCCATTCAAAATAATTTGGGTAGGGGTTCCTCTTGTAATCTATATAATACATGTTGCTGAAATTAAATACATTTTGGGCCCCCTTTAAAAAAATAGGCAGAGGTTGCCCCCATAATCTAGTTTATACATATTGTTGAAACTGTAAACAAAATATGTAGTGGTATACTTTTGTTCTAAAATTTCAGTTTTCTTGTCTGGTTTCCATGGCAACTTAGAGCTCCTTCATCCATTACAACCTATATCAGACCATAATTTGGCAGGGGTTCCCCTTATATTCAAAGTAATACCTATTACTGAAATCAAAACATTGAGAGACCTCTTTAAAAAAGAAAACTGGTAAAGGCTGTTCTCATAAATTGCTGTTATTATAACATGTTTGAAAAGAAAAGTAAGTCCATAACCTCCCTTAGTTTAATTATCTCCCTTTTTCAAAGTTTTCACTTTTCATTATATCTATCTTTGAATTATAGATTAAAATCATAAATTATATAAAGTGTGTTGATGTACAGAATTCAACTATTTGATACATATAGTACAAGTTCTAGTAATAAAAAGAATATTTCTGTATGAACAATAAAACTTTTGTAGCTATTTTTGTTATTTAATCAAGGGTCCAATGTTTAAACTATGTTCTCCGATGGCGGCCATCTTGGATGAGGTACAAACCTGTCGGATACCTTTTTAGAAGGGACCATCTAAGGACGTATGTGACAAAGTTTGGTTGTAATTGGTCAAGTAGTTTCTGATAAGAAATTCTTTGAGTGTGTTTTCCATTGGGTCCAATGTTAAATCTATGTACCCACTGGTGGCCATCTTGGATGAGGTACGGACCTGCCGGATACTGTTTTTGGAAGGGACCATTTAAGGATCATTGTGACAAGATTTGATTATAATTGGACAAGGGGTTTCTAAGAAGAAGATATTTGAATGTGTTTTCACATAGGGTCCAATGTTAAAAGTATGCTCCCCGCTACCGGCCATCTTGGATGAGGTACGGACCTGCCGGATATAATTTTTAAAGGGGACCACCCAAGGACTATTGTGACCAAGTTTGGTTCTAATTGGCCCGGTGGTTTCAGAGGAGAAGATTTTTTAATGAAAAGTTAACGATGGATGACGGACGACGGACGCCATGTGATGGCAAAAGCTCACCCTGGCATAGCCAAGTGAGCTAAAAAGTAATGTAATAGGTCGGACCCGATTGTTTCGGACGGACGGACAGACTGATAGGGAAATATGAAAATATATATGTGGGTCGATGGCCACAAATTAACTATGGAATAAAATAAAAATGGTATAGTTGGCCACGATTTAAAGGTAAAAAACACAAAATTATGCAAATTAAAAAACACATAAAAATGACAAAAATGCAAAGAAGGGAAGACTGCCGGGCTGAAATACGGAGAAGAAAATGGAAAGAATTACAGAATGCAGACCTCATGACGTGTCACAGATATTACCTGTAAAAATCGTGCCAGATCTTGAACATAATCAAAAACGAGAAATAAAACATTAGTTATCTATACTATGTGAATACCAAATGTCAATACATAAAAAAATATTATGAAATAGACTGCTTCTTAACATTCATACCAAAGGGTCGAGCAGTTCCAAGAAAATCCTTGCATGACTTTGGGTGGCAGGACCCAGAATTTAAATAACAGTGGGCGTCTGTCGGTTTATAAAACACTGGTTTACAAAACCACAGTTATTTAAATTATGGGTCCTGCCACCCAAAGTCATGCAAGGATGTCATTCCTAAGTCAAAATTCTTGCGACTTCGTCGTATCTGTTGTGACAAGCAGGACTTCAGGACTCAATGTAACAGAATGAAATCCTTTTTTGTTAAGAGAGGCTACCCCAGCAAAGTTTTGGATCGAGCTATGTATAGTTTCCCGAGTGACCAGATCCGAGGCTATGGAGAAGAGGGTGAGAAATACCGACGACCGAGTTCCGTTGGTCCTGACATACCACCCTCACAACGAAGCTATCAAAAACATTTTGATACGCAACTTCAAATCTATAGTCCTCGAGGACGAACATATGTCGGCAGTTTTCCAGGATTCTCCTCCTACTGCCGCCTTCAGAAAAGGGAAGAGTCTAAAACAGCACCTTGTAACTAGTTCTTTCAAGACTGCTACTCCTAAAACTCCCTGTAAATTTAAGGGCACTAGACAATGTAAGCGATCTCGCTGTTTGACTTGTCCTTTTACTTGGGAAACTGATGAAGTAGTAGGACCGACTAACGTTTTCAAACTAAAAAATGGTTTCACGTGTACTACTGAAAATGTAGTGTATGCTGTGGG
>MJUU01019579.1:54147-78502 GCA_002080025.1 Modiolus philippinarum
AAAAATATGAAAATTTTGAAAATTCTGTGAAAAAAGGGCAATAACTCCTACAAGGGTTTTTGGATTTTCTCCAAAATTTCAGGGTGAGTAGATCTTGATATGCTGAAAATTTTTACAATTTAAAGTTGACCTCTATCTGCTATAGTTTCTCTGATAAAAAATTAAAAAAATATTAAAATTTTGAAAAATTTCAGGAAAAAGGGCAATAACTCCAAAACTGGTAATCAGATTTTCTTCAAAATTGCAGGGCAGGTAGATCTTGCCATACTGGTCACTTTTACTCCTGTCAGATTTTTGATATCTGTAACGGTTTTTGAGTTATTTGCCAAAAACAGCAATTTACCCCTATATGCTATTTTTAGTAACGGCAGCCATGTTGTTTGGTCCTCAGACTCATCGGATACAATTTTGAAAGAAGATACCCTGCTGATAATTCAGGCCAAGTTTGGTTAAAATTGGTTCAGTGGTTTCAGAGGAGAAGATTTTTGAAAAAGTTTACGACGGACAGACGACGGACGCCAAGTGATGGCAATAGCTCACATGACCCTTCGGGTCAGGTGAGCTAAAAATGACTAAGTTCCAAAGTCCGGAAAAATTGGAAAAAATTTCCAAAATATTTCTATAAAGTCAGGTGCACATCTTCAATATATATAGAAAGATTCTGTGGAGTTTCAAAGATGTGGGTTGAAAACTGTAGGAGGAGTTGATTTCACAAAATAGGTATCCCATTTTCCCCGCCCGCCGCCCACCCAACATTCACCATACCATAACCCGCATTTGCACTCCGTGTAACCCGGCCAAAAATTCATAATGAAAAACAGGAAATCCTTAATCTAAAACATGAAATCCATTATCAAAAACAGAAATATTTGCAGCATAAAAAAGAATCTAAAGCAGCAGTTTATTAATTTAGACACCCCCTTTTTTATTTCATTAAAATTACATTCTCCTCAGACATTGAAAGCTATAATGCCTGCATCTATTTCTTTTTTAATTTTAAACAAAAAGGTAAATTAAGTGATTTCAAACTGATGCAAAAAATCATTGCAGGTTTAGAAATACCTGCAAAGTGCATGTAAAAACTCAGTAGTTAAATTACTGTATAATTTGATCTTCCGTTTGACAACAATAATTGTCCAATTACAAATGACCCAAACCATTACTGAAGCACCATGCTAATTCATTTGGGCTTTCCTATTTTACATTTAATATGGTGTAAACATTTCCAATAATTATCAATAAAGATTGAAATAAAAAGATAAAACGGAAATGAGATACAGCGATTTATTTGATGGTGACTGAGTGATGTGCCAAACTCATTAGGACAAGTTGATCACGATTGAGACACATCTCCGTAAATTATTGTCTCCTTTAATAGGAACTGTTGCAGGGCAATTAATTCCACTGGATCCATCAAAAACAACATAATGAATCAATACCACGCTACCTAACAGTTTTGATGTTATTGGAACCAGTAGATTACACATATAGATTAGGCATTGTATTTTCGTAAAAGTAACATTATCCTGTCAACGCGAGTAAAATTGGGAAAAGTAATATTTCATTGTTGTATAATTGTACCTTATTAAAATAATAAATTTCATATGAATATCTAGTTACAACAATATCTTAATGCATGAATTAGGACCCTTCAATTTTCTAATAATCATAAAAAAGAATACTAATTGCTGATGTTGTCAACATAATATTGGAACATTTAAAGTATATTCTCTATTGATTTTTTATCATTTTTTATGAAATTGCAAATAAAACATAATTTTTATTAATTTTCTAAGAATTATATCAAGAAATTCTATCTGAACCCTTTACTGACCTGCAGCAATGGAGGCATCCGAGTGTCCTTTTTCATCTGCTTCTCTTACTTTGGCTTTCAATTTTTCTGTTTCTAAATCCATTTCCATATTTATGATTTTATCCATTAACTAGATAAAAAAAACAAAAAAACAAATACATGTAAATAATAATTGAATAATAAAAAGGCTAATTCTTTAATACTCATCAAATATGAAAACAGCCCACAAATCAACAGAGCCTAACAAGTGAGGACCCTGCTTGGACTCTAAATTGATGTGAAATCGAAGTGAACATATCAGAAAACTGAACATGCTCACTAGACCGTGAGATTGAGATCAAGGACAAAAGTCACCTGCCAGATTGACATGTACTACCGTAGACCAAACTACATACCATATATTATCAATCTACCACTTCTAGTTATTGAGAAGCGGACTTAAGCAGAGAAACTAATGTGGCCACTAGATCATGAAATTGAGGTCAAGGACAAAAGTCACCTGCCAGACTGACATGTACTGCCCAAGACCAACCTACATACCAAATATTATCAACCTACCACTTCTAGTTATTGAGAAATGGACTTAAGCAGAAAAACTTAACATGGCCACTAGACCGTGAAATTGAGGTCAAGGACAAAAGTCACCTGTTAGACTATCATTTACTGCCCAAGACCAACCTACATACCAAATATTATCAACCTACCGCTTCTAGTTATTGAGAAATAGTTTAAAGGAATGAAACTTAATGTGGCCACTAGACCATGAAATTGAGGTCAAGGACAAAAGTCACCTGCCAGACTGACATGTACTAACCAAGACCAACCTACATACCAAATATTATCAACCTACCTCTTCTAGTTATTGAGAAATGGACTTAAGCAGAGAAACTTAACGTGGTCACTGGACAGTGCAATTGAGGTCAGGTCACATGACGCTTTGTCCATCAGGTAGCATTTGATTAGTCCAACCACTGGACTAAATATGATGTTGTACATCAAAGGGTTTTCAAAATATCCTGTATGTAGTAAAAGTTAACGCCGTCGCCGTCATCATGCTTTGCACACCTATGTCTCGCTTTCCGCGACTTTCGTCGCGAGCGAGACAAAAATACACTAATAAGGTGGTGCATTACATTTGTTCAACTTTGGCAAAATTGGGAACTCATTTCTGTGACTTTTATGGCATTTTAATGTATACCATTGCATGAATTTTTTTAAGTCTATGATTCCCATAAAATATACATTTCCACACCTTCTGTTCGTTACTGTCACCAATGCAAAGTTTAAGTCCTGAGAAATTTGCATATGTGGGTTCTTGTACCAGAAATTAACTCTATAGAGTGACAATATCCATATATATGAGCATTTGAAAACATCTCATCACATATCACTTCATGACAGATATTCATAAGTGATTTCAAAGGGAAAGATAATAAAATCTTGCTTTCATATCCGAGTGATGAGCAGGGGGCAACAGTGTTACATGTTACATGTTATTCCTGTAAACTGATGCATTTGCACATAATATTATTAGAAAATAAATTATTAAATGAAACAGGTCAAGACATGAAATTAATGGAATAAAAAAAGTAGCAAAACATAATTCTTTAAAAAGTCCAAGAAATGTATACATGATAGTCACACAATGATCAAGGTGACACAAACGTAAAAAGGTAAAAAGTCATTCAAATGTTCTTTTCTCTAATGAGGCTATGTAAAGCACAGTATAATGCCATAACAGCATACTGTACTAAGCAAAATTTGGCCAAGTGTTTTTTCAAAGCACCTTTGGCTTCGTACAAAGCTTATGGAAAACACAGTCAAATTGGACAAATATTTTGAAATCAAACAAAGTGAATCAAGATGTGATTATTTGGACTTAAAATGCTTATGGACTTAAGTAAAAGATGGAAATGTTACTTCCAACCACTTATTATATTACCAAGATCGCTTAAATTCAGATTTCACCTGATAATGTGTCTACATACTCATTTAAACATTTTTAATGACATTTATGAGCATACTTGCTTTTAATAATGATCATATTTTACCTAGCCTCCATAAAATTTTTACCTTTTTGTTTTGACATTTCGCAGCATCTAACTCGGACAATAACAATGCTACCTGTCTGGTTTGATCTGATACACTAAGTTGACTGTTGTACGATGGCAGCACTGATTCTGATAATGAGGTTGGTTGATAGACGGGTGAAGAATGAGATAAAAATGATGATCTGATAGGTGAAGGGTAACCATTTATTGTATGAGATGGTAACCGTAGAAACGATTGCTGTTGTTGTTGCGGTTGTTGTGTTGATTCATGAGGAGGTAACTCTTCTGTATGTAATTCACTAACACTCAAGGACGTGTCCATTTTTTCTGACTGATCATCCTGTAGAGCACTATTTTGAATATTTGAGGTATTTAATGGAGTCCGTACTGGGTTTCGAGGTGATGTAAGATTATATGAGTATGCTCCTGAAGGACTAAAGGCTGAAGGTAATCCAGGCTTATATAAGATTGGTGTCTGTGGCATATTGATATATTGTGGAAATCCAACAATATTAGAGTTCGTAAATGGCAAGTTTGTTTTAACATGTGGCGATTTTGCTGCTTCAGTCGTCTTAGAATTCCCTTTAAAATCTGAAAAAGGAATAAGTTCAAAAATGAAAAATCCCATCGGTTCCCTTACAACAACATAATGAAAATCAGTAATAGAATTTGAAGATCCACTCATCTTCTGGGACAACCATTTGTGATAATACAATGCACTTCTTTTTGACATTAAGTGATTCTACATAAAAAAATATAGATATTTGATAAATTACTATAGCCATTCAGTGTTATAGATACATAAACAACACATATGAAAAGAAATTCTGTTTGGTTATTCATGTTTCTGTTTCTTTTTGTTTTTATCTTGTTCTCTTTTTGTTTCAATGTGTAATCAAACAAACCCTAAAAACACAACAATGAGAAAGGGATCACATGACAAGACAATCTACAGTCAAAGTGCTATGGCTCAACAGTTCCAGCTGGAGGGGTTGTAGAGCTATCGCGGTTGCATTGTGTTTAAATTCAAACAAATTCAAGACATCCATGGAGTTCAAATTATTGCAGTTTGAGCTATAGAAATTCAACTGTGTATCATATTTCAATTTCAAAACTTCCAGGCATGTCAATAATCCTAAGATATCATATTTTGGTAAAAAAAAACATTTCTCCAATTGCAATTTTATCATAAATTCTGGTGTCAAGGATATTTACTTATCATATAGGTTAAGACTTTTAGTTGTTTTTTCACAATTGTACAGTCTATGGTAAACAAGAGGAAAGCTGTCATTGTGACAGCAAATCGGGTTTTCTTTTACTTGGACAGAATATCTTACACATGGGTTGATCCTGATTATTTGAAATGTACTAATTTTATTAATTTTCAATGTTAAACCTTCCACAAAAAGTAGCCTATTTCTGAAAGTTCAACAACTTGGATTTTAATCCATAAGGAAAATAAAAGTACTGTGCACAACTGATACAGGTACAAAAATTTGATGTAAAATTGACTAAGTTCAACAACTGATATTTTTGCAAAGATTATAAAAAATCAAAATCAAATTACCATGCAATCCTTTGATATATGTACAACTGATCTGCAAAATATAAACTTCCTGTCTCAAATACTGTAGGAGATTTGCTCTGGACAAAGGGGGTACCCTATTGTTAAAAATTTGATGTAAAAATGACTAAGTTCAACAACTGATATTTTTTACATAAATGATCAAAAATCAAAATCAAAGTATCATGCACATCTTTGATATATATACAATTGATCTGCAAAATAAAAACTTCCTGTCTCAAATACTGTGGGAGATTTGCTCCAGACAAATGATGTACCCATATGGCAGCCGCCCGCCCGCCATTTTCACCATTTTAATGACTGGATTTTTCCGATGGAAAACCCGATTAAAAATGTCAACTACACCAATAATCTACATAGGAAAATACAGCAAATATATAAAGTTTTCCACAAATGCATCCTTATTTTATCCTCAGACATTTATTGGAGGTCACCATTATATAACTACAGATTTTTGGCCCCTTTTTTATAATGCAACATTATATTGCCTCTCTGAAATTGTAGTCCATACCATAGTAACATTATGAGATTGTACTGCATAATACCCAAGTAAGGCTTGAATTATTACAGGAAAGATCTGAATTAAAAACTATTTTGTCAACAATAGGATCATTGAATGATGTAATATGAACTAATTTATATGTGAAGGTTAAAAATTACAAGTAACTTACACACAAATAAGTATATGTTTATAAAATGTATTCATACATGTATCCTGATTTAGTAGCT
The DNA here is from genome assembly GCA_002080025.1 of Modiolus philippinarum. NCBI lineage: Eukaryota > Metazoa > Mollusca > Bivalvia > Mytilida > Modiolidae > Modiolus > Modiolus philippinarum. The sequence continues at coordinate 60,326 of MJUU01019579.1, forward strand.
CCCACTATACTATACTATACTCTTCATTTTTTCCAATCGATTTTGAGGACTAATTTAGGAGCTCAAACTTTACATTTTGGAAGTGTTGCAAGACTGAATTTCTGTTTTTATTCATGTAAAAATGTCCATGCTAAGTCTCTTTTATCATTGTATCAAAGATTAAAAGTAAGCTGCACATCTTCCATATACATTCTGAAAAGTTTCCAGATACCTGAGTTCAAAACTGTACGAGGAGTTGATTTAATAAAACAGGTAACTGTTGTTACAATTGTCAACAAAAAATTTCCACATTCCAAAGCTAGGGAAAATTGAAAGCAGGCACCTAGCTAGGGTTCTAATGACGTGGAAGTGCAATAATTGACTAGAGATCTTGGGTTGCCAGAGACCTCATTGAGTCTAGTGCAAAACCCTGGAGGGCACCAGGGAGCATATCACTGACTCTCTGGAAGCTCCACCTGCACATATAAGAACATTACAAATTTCATTGAATATTTGTAATGAGTTTTTAAGTGTACTTGATCATCTGATAGATTGATTGAAACAGTTTTCCCTCAAGTGAGCATATTTCATTTATATAAGGACAAGACCAAGTTAATTAATATTAGACCATATGTGAGTTCTGGTATTTAGATTCACCGGTTGTTGTTTGTCCGACCTAAGTCACAAAAAAATGTCCGTCCCATGTGATTAAGAATGTACTTCAAAAGCATAATTCCATACTACATGGAGCGTGGCCTCTCCAAACATTTCATCTACAATGGTTTGCAGCCAGGAGTTTCATATTTTGCCCTGACTACCCCGCATAGACAGAGCATTCCCCTATCCACCACCTTGGACGCTCCCAGCAGTTCTGTAGACGGCGCCCCTGAAAACCGAGTGCCGAGTGTAATTGATCAAACATGGCATTTGTGTTAGGTATATAATTTTGGCATTTTTAAAAAAAATTTTCTTGTTTGGCAGATTAACACATGAGAAAGGATTAATTTTGTTGCCATCAGAGATGTCTTTGGTTGCCATTTCGTTATATTTTTCTAAGTTTGATTTTCAAGTACCTAGTTTGTTTCAAATGCATGCACGAAGTATACAAAAAAATATTATCCATCCGAAGTTAATGACAGATGGCATCACAAAATAATGCAAATAAAAAAGGATGAAATTTAGTAACTGTTTTTATATGACCGCAAAAATTTTTGCGGTCGTATATTGGTATGGTGCTGTCGTCGTCTGTAGACACTTTTGTTTTTGGTCAATAACTTTTGTTCCAGTAAATCAATCCTTATGAAATTTTAACATAATGTTCTTTTGTACAAAAGGAATGCTTGCAGTAGTTTTGGTTATTGTGACCCCACCTGTTTTTAAAAAAAGGGGCCAAAAAAGGGTTAAATTGGATGTTTTCACATATTTGTCTGTAGAATCTTTATTATTAATCGGATTTTTCTTACGGTGTGCTCCTGAGGAAATTTCCAATCAATGGTATGGCAGCGGATTTCACGTAGCATGTAGTGTTCCGGAGATAAATGGGGCCCAAAAGGGGCAAATCCAAAAAAAATTTTTTTTTTTATCCGATTTTGATGCAGTTTTTTCAATGGATTGCTTATGAAAATTTAACACAGCACTCTGCTATAAGATTTTTGGTAACTTCTTTGCTTACCTAGCTATGAGGGTGCCAAACGGGGCGAAATTGCTACTTTGCAGATTACCTAAAAATTTTATTTTTCATCGGATTTTGATGGGATTTTTTTCTTTAGATTCCTCTTGATAGAAGCTTTCAGCAGTATGTCAAGGGATTTGTCGTAGCTCTTACCGTTTTCGAGTTATAAGGGTTCAAAGGGTCCAAAACTGGAAACTTGCAGATTACATGAAATTTTTGTTTTTCGTTGGATTTCGATGGGATTTTTTTCTTAGATTCCACTCATTATAAGCTTTCAGTAGTATGTCAATGGATTTGGTGTAGCTCTTACCGTTTTCGAGCTATATGGGGTCAAAGAGGAATCATAAGGAGACATAAGGGCTAATTTTCATTTTCCCTAGTTTGTGTCAAGCTAATTACTGGGTCAATCTCCTTATTGTGTCCATGCAATTATTGTGTTAAGCTCTTTAGTACGTCCACACTCACTTTCAATTACACCTGTTCAAATTTCAAGGGTCGATATGCTGCGGTCGTATCATGCTGCGCTCGGCGTAGCCCTTTATTATATAACTTGAAAGTCAACAACTGCATGGCTCTCATTACCGGACTCATTGTCTAGTAAATCCTACAGATAAACAAAGGTTATGGAGTAAAAGCAGATGAGACAAAGTCTCATATGGTCGAACCAACCAATGGAACGACGCTTTTTCTGTTGTTCTTCATCTTGAAGTCATTAGGCTCGTTCAACAGTGAGCAAACATTCATGCCCTATAGTAACATACCTTAATTTTGCATCATTTCAAACACTGACTTTGTCAACACTCTTGGTTTATTTTATAATTTTGTAAGTATTCAGTGGAAATAATACCAATGTCAGAATAAAGAGGTGGTTTGATGAATAAGCAGTATTAGAGCCTGTACATGGATGTAGAGAAAGATGCCATTTGAATAAAAACAGAACTGTCTGGTGATATGGTCTGATCATCTTCATCTGAAGATTCATCTACCGAAACAGAAGGACCTTTTTTTGGTTCGAATCTTCTGCGTGAACATTGTGTCAGCGTAATATCTGATGTAAATTCACCAGTCATTCCGGAAGTGAAACAATATGAAACTACATGTATACATAGAGTTTATTAGCTAAATATCAAAAAGATATCTAATACGGTCTAATAAAGGCGTTTACAATGTAGACTGACAGTACTCTACATCCCCCTCTCTTTTTCATTTCTTTTTATTTATTTATTTATTATTTTTTTTTGCGAAAATGACGTGGAAGCATTTGCCGCCATGCCTCCGGGTAGCTACGCGCCTGGGAACAAATTTTGGAAATAATTCCATCAAGGAAATCTTCTGTAGAAATATAGAAAACAGTGTGAAGTTTCAAATACTAAAGGAGGATTTGGTTTCATAAGAAATTTACTGCATTTCCTCAACATGCTGCTATATTTTTTGTCCATGTTTTACTCGTATCAAAACTTACCTAGAATGCGCTTTACTTGATTTAGAGATTTACTAGGTCCAACTTGGTCAGGGCTAGGTGGTCTAGAAGTACAAATAAATATTTATTTTTCTACAATAAATAGTAGTTATATGATTCCAATGTGGTCAGTCTCCATTGTTCCATGTAAAAACACTTGAACGTATTCTATCAATATACAATGATTTACAAACAGCAAACTGAGAATTTTTTAATGGACTATCAAAATTACACATTTAGTATTTTCCTCTTTTATTTCAGTAAATACAATACAATTTAAGACTTCAAATGAACCCATTCTTAAATTTCCCAAATTAAAATTAATTTGGATTTAAATTGTTGTTTTTATTATATTATAAAATTTGTTAATTTTGGATAATACACCTGCCATGGAAACCGATGGCTGTACTTTGTACTGACCATAAAACAGAAGAAAAATGAAAAAAATTGTCTTTTTTACCCTGAATAAAACACATACTACCAAAAAAATCATTATCATTTTACAATGATAAATTAAATGTCCTGAATTTCATATGGATTTGACAACAAGCTGTTCTTAAAAAGATTCCCATTTTTCACATTAATTCTACTCAGCAATTCATTTACTTTTAAGATTTCACAATTTAAAAAAGATGTCTTAAACATTTATTTAAATTTGAGATTAAAATTTATTTGTGTTCTTTTAATCAACTGCTTCAGACATCCAAAGATAAAATAATAAAATTTTCCTGTATTTTCTTAACACAAATTCCGTAATGACATAGGACAATTTTATCTGATACTTCTCCCAATCAGTAGTGTAAATTTAAATATTTGAATATTTATTTGCATGTTTGTAAATCTAATATTTATTTATATGATACAAAATACTGATCTGCAAATATAAATTAAGCAATTTTATGTTCTATGTCTAATATTTGCCTTTATAATATAACAGTAAATAACTCTATGTTTTTATATTACAAAAGATAATATTTATCCAATTTATACGGAATAACAGATTTGTAAATACAATTGTAATGTTTTATAAATGATGTGCATATTTACCCGTAAGATTTATTACCGATGGACGTGTTTACTTGTAACTTGGATAAGAACGTTCAAAAATGAAATGCATATTTACGCTAGAAGATGAAAGCCAATACATTAATATCATAGAATAAACAAGAATCATTTGCACAGCAAACTATCAAATTGTGTATTTAGGGTTATCACTGTTTAAAATCATTTATCTACAGACTTCTGCTTGATTAGAAATTTCAACAATCCAGTGTATGCATAAAACCTAAAGTCAATGGTGATAATAATGTGTAAAGTGACAGGATTAAACAGTATTTAGTCATCTTGTATCCACTGTGTCTATTTGAGCGGAGACTTTGTCAATGTTTATACAACATTTGCACATATAAAAATTGTATTAGCAGAGAATATTTGTTTGGCAGATACAATCAGTGAGATTATCTTTCTATTGCTTACATAACAAACAAAAAATCAAATTTAAACTAAAGTGCAGATAATAGCTAGTGTTGTTAAACATCAGTAATGTCAATATAAAGGGAGATAACTCTATCAATGTAAAAAACAATAAAACAAACTCAAAATAAACAAATCATATTAAAGCAAGCATTGAATTTGTGCTTTTGTCATTTCAAAATATTGGAAAAAATATATTTATATTTAACCATGCAATTACTAATATATCTGAAAAAATGTGATTCCTTTTTTTCAATTCATAAGCTATGCTTACATTGTGAATAGGTTATAATTGATATGTTTCAGCATTTATAATTCACTGTATCACCTGAGGACACCACATTTATACCCCTATATGTAAGGGTAAGAAATATAGCCATACTGAATTGTTTGAATTAAAAAACTTTGTTATGGTGAACTTGATTTATATGATTTACTATAGTCATAATGACAGTCACTATATACAGTTTAAATAATATTGTACTAATCACTATTAAATATGGAAAAATATGTTTTCAAAATTCTTTAAATCAAGATGTGTTTGTGAAACACTACATATGCCCCCAGCACCTCCTTTATTAGTTTAATAAATTTGAAAATGGAATCTTAATATTTTGGTTAGAGTTATCTTTCTTTACATACAAAACATATGATAATGGAATCTAAGACTTAAATTTTGGCCTCTGTGACCTTGACCTTTGACCTGACCTAATTTTTGGGGCATATTTATATCCCTCTTAACTAGACCTATACACTTGCCAAGTATGATAAGTCTATCTTTAATAGTTCAAAAGTTATAGCCAAGGTTAAAATTTTGGATGCTCAGACAGACAGACAAACAGGACAAAAACAAGAATATGTGTCTAACGGACACAATGCCCCGCCTCACACATATTTTGAACAATGCTATATTTCATGATCAGTAAAGTATGAATTTGGTGGCATGGGTAAATATTTGTTATGTTTTTTTTTTATTTGTATCCTAATGTGTATTTATATGAAGTTTCATGATAATAGCAAACATCCGTCACAGAAAAGAAACTTAAATCTCATACTATCCCCTTTTTCAATGATCAGTAAAGCATGAAATTGGTAGCATGGAGAAATTTCTATTATGATTTTTGTTTAATTACACCTTAATGTGTATTGATGTAAAGTTTCATGATGATAGCATACATCCTTCACAGGAAAAACTTCAACCTAAGGGTAAACCTCATACCATCCCTCTTTTTTCCATGGTCAGTGAAGCATGAAGTTGGTGGCAAGGGTAAATTTTTATTATGATTTTTGTTTAATTATACCCTAATGTGTATTTATACAAAGTTTCATGATAAAAGAATACATCCTTCACAGAAAACTAGAGGATGACATGCCCCCGAATCAAATTGGGATTTTCTAGTAATATTTGTGTCTGTAAGACACATATGATGCCCCCGCTAAACACATGTTATTCTAAGTTGCACAGATTAACTACCGGTATGTACCCTCTATTACTAAATCACCAAAAAATTATAAGTTGAGCAATGTATATTTTTGAAGAAAAAAAAATGAACAGAAATCAAAATACATACCACATGCATATCTTCAATATAGGTACAAATGAACTGCAAAATTGGGGCTTCCTAGCCTCAAAACTCTAGTAGGATCTGTGTACCCTGTATTAATAATTCATCCAATAAATGACTAAGTTCAACAATGTGTATTTTTTCCAAAACTGCATCAAAATCAAAATCCTTCCCACATGCACATCTTCAATATAGGTAAAAATGATCTGCAAAAGAAAAACTTCCTACCATCAAAACTGTAGGAGGAGTTGCGTGGACAAACTATGTACCCTCTATTACAAAATCACCCCAAAAATGACTAAGTTCAACAATGTATATTTCTGACAAAAATGCACCAAAATCAAAATCCTTACCACATGCACATCTTCAATATAGGTAAGAAAGATCTACAAAATAAAAACTTCCTAGCATCAAAACTGTAGGAGGAGTTGTGCGGACAAACTATATACCCTCTATCACAAAATCACTAAAAAATTACTAAGTTCAACAATGTATATTTTTGACAAAAATTAACCAAAATGAAAATCCTTACCACATGCATATCTTCAATATAGGTACGAATGATCTGCTAAATAAAAACTTCCTAGCATTAAAACTGTAGGAGGAGTTGCGCGGACAAACTATGTACCCTCTATAAAAAATCACCTCAAAAATGACTAAGTTCAACAATGTATATTTTTGACAAAAACGCACCAAAATCAAAATCCTTACCACATGCACATCTTCAATATAGGTAGGAAAGATCTGCAAAATAAAAACTTACTAGCATCAAAACTGTAGGAGGAGTTGCGCGGACAAACTATGTACCCTCTATCAAAAATCACCTAAAAAATGACTAAGTTCAACAATGTATATTTTTGACAAAAATTAACCAAAATGAAAATCCTTACCACATGCACATCTTCAATATAGGTACAAATGATCTACAAATATAAAAACTTCCTAGCATTAAAACTGTAGGAGGAGTTGCGCAGACAAACTATGTACCCTCTATGAAAAATCACCAATTACGAGGGTAAAACAATATGCCACCCGACTTATCGTCACGGGGGCATAAAAACTTCAACCTAAGGGTAAACCTCATACTACCCCCCTTTTTTCCATGATCAGTGAAGCATGAAGTTGGTAGCCTGGATAAATTTTTATTATGATTTTTGTTTAATTATACACTAATGTGTATTTATACAAAGTTTCATGATAANNNNACCTAAGGGTAAACCTCATACTACCCCCCTTTTTTCCATGATCAGTGAAGCATGAAGTTGGTAGCCGGGATAAATTTTTATTATGATTTTTGTTTAATTATACCCTAATGTGTATTTATACAAAGTTTCATGATAAAAGAATACATCCTACACAGAAAAAAAACTTCAACCTAAGGGTAAACCTAACTTGGGACGGACGAACGGACTATCGTAGGCGGGGCATAATTATATGCCCCTGATCCTTGATCTCAGGGCATAAAAAAGTTTTAAAAAGGCATTTACAATACAGAATTTATTTAAAAATTTATATTAAAGGGAGATAATTTAAACTGCTTTCCATGTGCCATCTGTCAAGGGAAATAATTTAAACTATAGGTTTAGTTTTACAGACACCTGACACACCTGTAATATATCAATATATACATACTGTCAGGACTTTTTTTTATATGAAACAGATGAAGATTTTTTTGTCCTTGTAGCAACAAATTAGTGATTTATTAAACAATTTCCAATCCATCTTTGGATTATTTCTCTGACAAATTGAGACAATAAATTCATAATTGGTCCACCTTATATTCATATCTTTATAAACAATTCATCAATCTTGTAGTCTCAACAGTGATAGAATACATGCTAATATCCAGTCACATTTGACCCTTGTCGATGAATTATTTTGTCTCAAGTCAAAGAAATCTTCTATGTGGAGGTTAATTAAACTATGGGACCAAATTTACCTCTTCAAACAAAAATGAATTAGAGTGTGTTTACATTGTAAAAATTGCACAAATTTCATCAAACATAATTGAATAAGCCTATGTTTGTTTTCTCCGACACCCTTGACAGATCAAATAAATGTTACTCCTGGCTTCATTGCTACCCTACCGATTGTAACCTACAGGGAATTATTCTAACCAGACAATCAATTCTAATAGCTTCAGCTTCCATACCACTTCTTCTACTGTTTACATATAAACTTCATAGCATAAATTACAGTCTCACAGAAAAAAACACTTCTTTTTTCAGTCTGCAATTAAAATAATCTATTGTCCCCAGAGAATCAGTTAATGATTAAATCAATCATCAACGTATAAAAAACATCTCAATTGTCAAATTTTTTTTTACCCCAAATAATTTCTTTGAAATACTGTGATCAGCTGATTGAAGAAAAAGAATCGAAGAAATATGATCACATTTCTCTGCCTGAAGAAGATGTGTAAACAAATGCCATTCAGCATCATTCAAATGTTTAACAATCAATTCATTGTGCACTATCGTTAATTCTCTGGGTCCGTGCTCCTATTGTCCCATCATGCCTTGTTCAATAATCCCCGCCTGAAAAGATCTTTTAAACTGTTGTATTTTCCATTTCTGTCCATCGTTTACCTTTCATCATGAAATAAAGAGATCAATACACAATCAGACTCAAAATGAAGATCATCATACAATATATATTCAATGTCAGGTCTCGGCAGTCCTATACTTCATTACAAAAAATTCCGGTAAAGTGATGACAATTACATCAGTCAAAAGACAGGCTATTAATCAGTAACTAAAGGGAATACTATGGCTATATAGATTGGAACTCATTTAACATCAATTAAAGCTCTAAACATGGATTTATTTCTCCTATGTAAAATACAATTATAGTACTCTAATGACAATGTCACGATTTGTTCATTCGGAGAATTTTTTTTAACTCAATATAATTTGTCCATTAAAGTAACATGCAAAATATATGCATTTTTATCAATTAATTAATTAAAAGTAAACACTGGTAATAACGCACATCAAAAATCACTATAGCAGATAAATTTTCAATGAAAATATTAATTATTTGAGTATAACTGGAAAAAAGAGATTTGACATTGCATGTAAAGGAAAGATTTGCATTGTAAAAAAAAACATATTTTATTTTATTGCAGGTTTTTTTCTTTTTTGTTTAATTGTGTAATTGTATTTGATGAAAGTATCTCCAAACAGTTATATAACAATTTTGTATTGGCTCAGTAAGAGCTTGTTTTTTATATCAGAAACAAGACTTTATGTCTTTAAAAAAATTAATATAAGAATAGACATAACAGGTTAAACTTAGAATATTACTAGAACAGATTATACAATCTATTTTATTTTAATTTTATTATTTTTTTTTGGTAAGTTTCTACTAATAATTCCCTATCTTAATTTGCTTCATTAATTCAAAAATTAAAGTCATTACCTTTTTATTAAGATTAAATAAAGATTTTTTGGTGTTGTTGTACACAATCAAAAACATGGTGTAAAAAAAAAATCTTTAAAAATATAAATATAACATCCAACCATAATGCTAACCATAATGTGGACAGATTTCTTCAAATAATTTTTTTATTCCTTGTCTGACAATGAATGTGAATGATGCAAGTGTAAAATGTGGCCACATTTATTGCCGTGAAGAAATAAAATGTGACAAATATAAATTACAATGATAATATTGTACCTTTCCTGATGTCGAGCGAAAAAAGACAACTTTATTATATCACTGAAAACATTAAATATTACCACATACTACAAAACTTCCCATTCTGATCACCCAGCAACTAACGTATTACTTCAGTTTATTATGTTTAAACAAAGTTTAATTACAATTATTCTGCGATAAACACTGCATTCATTTCTGAAGGATTACTGGAGAATTTAATGAAATCAGTTAATGTATTTACAACATAAACAAACACATCTGTTTACCTATTGTCTACAAAATTATTCTCTTTTTTGTAAAGATCTCCTCGAAATGAGGAAATATGTTTTTTTTTTTCTTTTTTTTTTTTGCTTTTGCACATATCAAAATAATATATAAATATTCTCATCATTTGAACTACAAAATTTGACATTTAATACAATATTTTTTTTCTAATTTCTTATTATCATATTGATTTTATTAATCTAATTCGCAGAGAAGAATTTTTATGTGTATTGGATTTTTTACTCTTCAAATATTCCAATAAAACAGATTGTTCTCAATATCTATAAATATTCCCTTAGTTAATGTGGAAACATCATGTAAAATGGTCAACAAGCTTTGAGCCGTCATTTTATGAAATAATTAATCTCAAGTCTTTACTCGGGCAGAAACTAATTTGTACAACAAAGACAAGGTACCTTTGAAATTCCTGTCAATATTTTTGCAAAGAAAAATGAAAAAGGAAAAATAATATCCTTTCTTTTAAATAAAAATGTAAAATGGCTACAAGTTACATTTCATGTTGATTATGTAATCAAACAAGTTGTCCATCAGTAGAATGTCAAATTTAAAAGACGAATTCGGCAATAGTTAAGATTTCCAACCACAAGTTAATGTAAGGTGTGAAATATTTTTATATTTCTATACAACATGATAACTGTCTGTCAACCTTTGATGTATAAAATTCTATATTCTTATTTAAAACTTTGATGTTTTCATATAAGACGTAAATCATACATGTCGGATTAAATGCATTTCAAGAACATAATGAAAAAAAATCTCCACCTTATGGAAACCAACAGATAATGTCCCACGGTACTTGTAAAATGTTAAACAGTCAATAACGTGCTGTATGCTATTATCCACATCACAAAAAATCCCAATCGTAGTTATTGAACTTATACTTCATACCATAGCCTTGTTAAGTTTTGAAATGAAAACGCGATATCTCCCCATTGTACACAATTTTTTTCATATTTTTTTCCAACAACATTTCTCCATACAATACAGCCCTGAATAACAAAACCTTTAAAATAGATCTTTTCATTGTATGTTTATTGATTGGAAGCCAGCATGCTATTCACGATACTGGAATTACAAAAAATTCTGCATTCAAGATGCACTTTTCTCTAATGATTATGTTTTTGTAATTAGTGGGTCTGTCTGACCCCTTAGATGTTGTGGGAGGAGAATTTAAATTTCCAATAAATAGATTATAGAACACAAACTCAACTCCTTATATGAGTTCTTTTTTTTTTGTTGGAGGGTGTATCTTAAGGGGTACTTGATCATTTTTTTTTTAAATTTATTTACTCATTTACTGTTTCTGCCATTGGTAAATTATGACAATTTAAAATTTTTGAGTACAACATATTGCATGTGAACCATTTCAATAATATTGTGTGAAATCATACCTTTTCCAAGAAAAAAAATATTATATAGATTGAGATTTCCCAGTGAAATAAAAGTGATAATTAACTGTGAAATTATTATGAATTTTCATAATTTCACTCTAGGAAGTGATGTCACAGTAGACATTGTCAACGTTATTGTTAAGTAAATGTAACAGGAGATTAATTTTGAAAATGTAGTTCAAGAAATGAATCTTCAATGGAACCATCAAATATGCATGAAGATCTATATAATAAGAACAATTACTAATCCTTCGATCAACTCATGTTCGAAAATTATCAGAATCTTGGATTAGTTATAGTATAATTAACCTATCTTTTTTGTGGCTATCTCTGCATAGTATTTCAATATAAATGACTGAATATAACAAGAATTTATAGACTACATGTCTAATCCAATAACATTAATTAAATTATCACCATATGTATTAAAACTGTATGTACTAAAGGGAAAATATTGGCCGACTTAATTTTAGACAAAATATTTCGATAAAAAAAAAAACAATCAAATCACACAAAATTACATATTAATGTCACCTGTAAGAATGCAAAGAAACATGAGTTTACACACAACTCAACTTAAAGTATATTTCCAGTTTGATATAGTTTCATAGAGACTGATGTTAAACTGTGTTCAAAGGTAGACAACTCCTAACATTAAAACAACACATCTAGTACTTGTATGATTTTTACCTTTCTGTTTGAGTAACTTGCTGAGTTTCCATAACTTCACACACTTCTTCTATTCCATTGTCTGTATNGTCCTGTAATGATGTTTCTTCCTGTTTCAATTTAGGATCCTCTTTTTTAGCTCTTGGTAGCCTCTGTCTCAGTTCATGATTTACTTCAGGACTCTTGTACGGGTCTATCAAATGCTGTTGTAGCCTGTTCTCTGCAGCGATTCTTAACGATCTTTCAGTTTCTATTACAGCATCCCTACAATATTAAACTAAACAATTGTATAAAAGAATCAAACTCCAACAAAATCAGATGAAAAGTAAAATTTTGATTAGTTACATCTGATATTCTTCAGCCAATCATATTAGCTATCAGGTATTTGAGGTTTTGTATTTTCAGTGAACCTAGTTTTCCTAAAATCTGCTTCATTTCCCACTGTGAAACTGCTTTATGAACTGGAAATCACGGTTTCCCAATAAAAAAATCATTCGAAGCAGTGGTTTACATGTATTTTTTTTATTGAAACCAAAATTACCAGTTGGCACGGACGTATATCAAGAAGGCTGGAAACTTGTATGCAATCCATGTTGCACTTAAAATCTATAGCGAGGCGCTCAATTGAATATGCAGTCACTTTGGAGCTAACTACAATGTACTTCAAAAAAAAAACAATCAAATCACATTATGGACACTACAATGTACTTCAAAAGTTGTTCACATATTTTCATAAAATGATGATTTTCTAAAAGATGAATGATTTTTACATTTGAAGAGTAAATTTTGTTATAGCAAGGAATATATTCAATACTAAAGAATGTGTCTATAAGACACGGATGCCCCGCCGACAAATTTATGACAACAGATAACCTAAGTCAAATCACCAATTAAACAATGGTCCTGATGCAAAAATTTAACAGTCATTCAAGCATACAATGGAAGTCAAGTCAAAAAATTGTCCACAAATTGGGTAGTTCTCACAAAGATGAGTAATATAATGATGTTGTGTGTAGTTGGCAAAAGTATGTAAAACACAAAATTTACCAAAAGTCTCTCAAGCATAAAAAGTAGGTCAAAGACACTTAATTGGCCTTGATTTGGATAGTACTCATCAAGCTGATTTATTTTGATGCAACAACATTGGGAAAGTATGTTAAGTTGATGAGAAACTGACTTAAATGCAAAATTTTACCACAGTCACTCAAGCGTAAAATAAAGGCCAAAACCATCTAATTATCAAAGATTTGGGCAGTACTTATCAAGGCAATAAATTTGATGAAACATCATTCTAGTATAATGCATAGTAGTTCAGAAATGGACTTAAATGCAAAATTTAACAAAAGTTACTCAAGCGTAAAATATAGGTCAAAGCTACCTAAGGGTCAATGTTTTGGGTGGTACTCATCAAGGCAATTAATTTGATGAAACATCATATTGGTATAAGTCGTACTTGTTGAGAAATGGACTTTAAAGCAAAATTTAACAAAAGTCACTCAAGCGTTAAATATAGGTAAAAGCCACCTAACTGTCAATATTTTGGGTGGTACTCATCAAGGCAATTAATTTGATGAAACATCATATTGGTATAAGGCGTAGTTGTTGAGAAATGGACTTTAACACAAAATTTAACCAAAGTCACTCAAGCGTTAAATATAGGTCAAAGCCACCTATCTTTCAAGACAATTAATTTGATGAAACATCATATTGGTATAATGCGTAGTTGTTGAGAAATGGACTTTAACGCAATATTTAACAAAAGTCACTCAAGCGTAAAATGTAGGTCATGGATCCCCAAGTGTCAGTGAATCTGGTAGTACTAATCAAGGTGCATGTACTGAAGTAATATTATCAAAATACTACAACAGGTTGCCAATATATGGACCTAAACGCAAAACTTAACAGCGGGACGTACAGACGTATGGACAAGGGTAAATCTATATGCCTCTTCCACTTCGTGGTGGGGCATGACAATTGATTGAAGTTTGTAATAAAAACAATTTCATTTACTTTTTTGGTCATTTCCAATATACATCGGTAAAAAGGCAGAACAATTTGGATCTAAAGGATTTAAAGAGATCATGGAATTTCACGAAATTGATATTTTTGTAAAGTTTAACATCCACTGTACATCTGGGACTAATATAACATATTAGTCCCAGTGTACACACAGAAAAATTTTTGTGACCATCATTAATATATTTATGTTGTTTTAATGGTTTAAAGACAGTGTCCCAAAATTAACAAAATCTCATGCCTCGTAATAATTTCCAAATATTTGCAAGATGCTTATCCTTCTCAATACATGTCCTTGCATTTGGTAATTTGAGTTTTTGTGAGTAAAGATTACAGATCAATAAGCGTAATTTACAGAAGTTTTGGTTAATTCCAAGCTGTAAAATCTACTTCACAACACGGTAATGTTGGTTCAGCAGTAAATACTCATAAGAAGTGGAGGTTAACATGTATTTGTATCTGAAAACCCCAATTACAGAGTGAGTGGTAGCTGGGGTTTTCTGTACTGAACCAGATTACTAACCTGGCAAACCTGGTTTTCCAGCAATAAACCTGGTTTACCCAAATTTTGGTTTATTTCACATTATAAAAGTGACTAAGTCTTGCCTGAATGTTGACCTCCAAATCAAAAAGAGTACATATTGAAGGGTAGATTATATCTTACCATGTAAAGAAACTGAGATCTTAACTAAAACATAAACTAGACATTGTCAGAAACGACAGCTATCCCCGAACTCCCTGTTTGACAGAGAAAACAGTTGTTATACACCCTGGGCATGAATTTCATTATTTTTGAAATCTACCTATTGATAGTCGTTATTGTTACTAACAGAATTCTAGGATATATGGTTGCTAAGTAGAATTCCAAAAAATAACTGGTCTTTGAGACTTTCAGGAAATTTACCAAGATTGGAATCAATATTTTTGAAATTCATATGTTGAAAATGTTTGCCATAAACTACACAAACAATTCAAGTACAGTTGCTAGGTAGAATTCCAAAAAATAAGTGGTCTTTGAGAATTTCAGGAAATTTTCCAAAATTGGAATCAAATGTTTTTAAAAATCCAATTGATGAAAATGTTTGTCTTAAACTACACAAACAATTTCAGTATGGTTGCTAGGTAGAATTCCAAAAAATAAGTGGTCTTTGAGACTTTCAGGAAATTTACCAAAACTGGAATCAAATATTTTTGAAATTATGTTTGTTCTAAACTACACAAACATTTTAAGTACAGTTGCTAGATAGAATTCCAAAAAATAAGTGGTCTTTGAGACTTTCAGGAATTTTACCAAAATTGGAACCGCCTTTCAGAATCCTAAGTTATCAGAATTTTGTTTTTTAGAATATAAAATAATATGTCAAAATTAAAAAAAAAATATGTGTCTTTGACATTTTCAGGAAATTTACCAAACTTGGAACCGGAACCAAAATTCTAAAAGCTTATTGCAAATCTATAGACTATATGCAACAATTCAGCATAAAGATTTAATACCTAAATCCCAAAATGTAGGAGGAGTTTGCGTCACATGCCAAATGTGTCAAAATCCAAATCTTTGGGTCTTTGTTGAAATTGACATCATGGGGCCTCTTGTTTGCACCAAGACCAATATCAACAAGAGGAAAGCTGTCAATGTGACAGCAAACTGGGTTTTCTTTTACATGGACAGTATATCCTACACATGGGTTGACCCTTAATATTTGAAATATACTTATAATTTTCACTGTAAAGCCTTCCATCAAAGTAGCCTATTTCTGAAAGTTCAGCAACTTGGATTTTAATAAAAGTACTGTGTACACCTCTGACACAGGTACAAAGGGTCTGCATTATAAAAACTTACTGTCTTCTTAACTGTAGGAGATTTGTTCTAGACAAATGGGACACCCTATTGGTAAATATTTGACGTAAAAATGAATAAGTTCAACAACTGATATTTTTTACATAAATGATCAAAAATAAAAATCAAAGTACCATGCACACCTTTGATATATGTACAATTAATCTGCAAAATAAAAACTTCCTGTCTCAAATACTGTAGTAGATTTGCTCCAGACAAAGGGGGTAACCTATTGTTAAAAATTTGATGTAAACAATGGGGGTACCCTATTGTTAAAAATTTGATGTAAAAATGACTAAGTTCAACAACTGATATTTTTGACATAAATAATCCAAAATCAAAATAAAAGTACCATGCACACCTTTGATATATGTACAATTGATCTGCAAAATAAAAACTTCCTGTCTCAAATACTGTAGGAGATTTGCTCTGGACAAAGGGGGTACCCTATTGTTAAAAATTTGACATGAAAATGACTAAGTTCAACAACTGATATTTTTGCTATAAATTCTCAAAAATCAAAATCAAAGTACCATGCACACCTTTAATATGTGTACAATTGATCTGCAAAAATAAAAACTTCCTGTCTAAAATACTGTAGGAGATTTGCTCCGGACAAATGATGTACTCATTTGGCAGCCGCCCGCCCGCCAAAGCCCGCCATTTTCACCATTTTAATAACTGGATTTTTCCGAAGGAAAACCCGTATAAAAATCCGAAAGCTTATTAAGCATCTACAGACTATATGCAACAATTCTACAACAAAATTAAATCCCTAAATCCATAAATGTAGGAGGAGTTTGTGTCACATGCCACATGTGTAAAAATTGACATCATGGGGCGTCTTGTTTGCACCAAGACCAATATCGAAAATCAGAAAGCTTATTGCGCATCTACAGACTATATGCAACAATTTTACAACAAAATTAAATCCCTAAATCCAAAAATGTAGGAGGAGTTTGAGTCACAAGAAAAGTGTGACGGACGGACGGACAGACGGACGGACAGACAGACAGACGGACAGATGGAGGGTATAATATTATCCCCAAACTTTCTTCAAAAGTGCGGGAATAATGAATGAAGTTGAAAAAATCAAAGCTCCGATGGAGCTGAATCTCGAAGCCCTGAAAATCTACACATGGCAAAACTTCGTAGTCATCCAAAGAACTGCTGCATACGACTGCATGTATTAAGTTATTCCGTAATACGTGAAAATAATCGGATTGTGTGATTTTGCATGTCGATTTCATTGCTATAAATATATGCAATACACTGTCACAGGTAAATAATTGTTATTTTCATCTTTGACAAATTACTTTGCGACAGGTTCGTTAATTGATCCGAGACGCAATATAATAACTAGAGGCTCAGAGACTGAGCCTGTATCGCTCACCTGGCAAAATGCTTCTACGCCAAAGATGACTAAAAAAGATGTTTTCTTACCAATGGGGTCAAAGGTTTGGCTATGTTCTTCATTAGCACCCATGTTTTTTGTCTGATCCTATTGAAATGAATAATTTTTGCAAAGGACCTTCTATACATTTCAGAGATGATGACTATAAGGATGGTTATCTCATTCCTGGCTCCAATGTTAAACTATGTTCTGCACTGGAGGCCATCTTTTTTGTCAGATCCAAGTACCTTCCATACATCCTTACTATAAAAATTGGTTGAATTTGCTTCAGTAGCGTCACAGGAGATAGCAAATAGATGCTTTTCCCATAGGGTCCCATGTTAAACTATGTTCTGCGCTGGCAGCCACGTTTTTTCAGGGATCGAAAAAATTTCGGCAAACTAAGAAAAGGACCTTCCATACATCATTCCTGTAAAGTTTGGTTCAATTTGCTTCAGTAGCTTCAGAGGAGATAGTCAATATATGCTTTTCCCATAGGGTCCCATGTTAAACTATGTTCTGCACTGGCAGCCATGTTTTTTCACGGATCAAAAAAATTTTGGCAAACTAAGTAAAGGGCCTTCCATACACCATTCCTATAAAGTTTGGTTCCATTTGCTTCAGTAGCTTCAGAGGAGATAGCAAATATTGGCTTTTCCCATAGGGTCCCATGTTAAACTATGTTCTGCGCTGGCAGCCATGTTTTTTCACGGATCGAAAAAAATTCGGCAAACTAAGTAAAGGACCTTCCATACATCATTCCTGTAAAGTTTGGTTC
>MJUU01019580.1:1100-39700 GCA_002080025.1 Modiolus philippinarum
ATACACATGCACTTTGCATTTATAAATGATTTTATAATATGATTTATCTATGCAGAGGATTATTATATGTGAACATGTATGTATATTGGGGTTTATAGATATATCTGTATTGGTAATATTGAAATGTAGTATTTCAGCATATCTGCTATTTGATTATATAGATACCATGCTGTGTCATCCTCCCATTTATTTTATTTTGTTCTTCTTTTATTTATTTTTCTTCTCCAAATTTATATTTTGTATCAATAACTTTATTTTGTTTTATTTTATTTTTTTTTCTTATTTTCTGTCTCACTTTCTTAATTCTAATCTCTACAACCAGTAAGATCTTTCTTCTGTTACTTAATATATACAATGTATGTCTACAAAATCATTGGATAATAATCTAAACATTCATTAACATAATTTATGATAATAAGATGGCCCTGTTTATAATTTTTCACTCTTTATTACTACTAGATAATACCTTATATTAACAAATGATCCTCTTATATGATAGACCGTAATGTGTAAAAATGATTGAAATACGCTCTTTTTTTCTATCTTGCTTCTGTCACAAAACAAACTGCTTCTTATATACTTTTGATTGTGTATATTGTATAATATGTGATCATTATTTATATTCATTTAAATTGTTCCATTTGTACCATCTTGTTGTGGGAGAGGATTTATATAGGCCTAGCCTGTTGTCCAATCCCATTGATTATATAATCAATAAAATTATTTGAATTGAATTGAATTACATTGCCAGTCTTTTCTAGTTTTGGTTAATAGGTTATTTTGAGACAGTACCATTTAAAACTTTCCTACAAAGATCATGATCAATTTGATTCTATTCCCAAATTTGAAAAATCACTGATGTGCATCTGCAAAATAGCCTTTTAAATACATTTAAGAAACACACAACGGACAAATGAGCATTCTACTTTAGCAAGGATTTAAAAACTTGATAAAGTTCAAGATTTTCATACTTTATCCCATACCTTCAGCAGAACTAGCAACTGATTATAATTCAAGCACGAATACGTTTAGTACGAGAAAATGCAATGACTGTAATTATTTTAATTATGTATTTATCAAATTGCAAAGATTTTCTTAAATTTATAGTGCGGAAAATTTTAATATTCTTTCACATATGTTTGCAACCAAAACAAAACAAGGGCCCAAAATGCAAACTTGAGGAAGAGGTTTTCCGGTCCACACAACAAAGGAAACTAATATTAACGCAACTGATATTATTTAATGCAAATAACAAATGATCAAAAAGTGTAATTTTTCGGTTTTCCTAATGTTTATTACCTCTAGTGAATTATAGATCATAACAAAATTGTATCAACTTTTTTGCAGCTCATTGCTGCTGCGGTAACTAAGGGTCAACAACCATCTTCAGTTTGATTTGTACAGAGTTGAGGGTTTAGCGTGAACAGGTATGAGGTAAGATTCCAGTTTTTTTTCAATTAAAAACTACTTTTGAACAGTTACATTGGAACATACCGTTTCGTCACCTTACCCCGTCATCCAAAATTGAGTATTTATAAATATTAACTTTTTGGTGAGTAAACGTTGAATAATCTTTAATCTTGCGGAAGACTATGCTTTTGACAAGGCATTACAGCTTATACCCGAGGGTATTCACAAGCTCAGTAGCCAGGCATGAAAATTTTCCAAGCGTTTTATAAAAATTTACTGTTTCTTTCAAAATTGAGCTTCATTCCAAGAAATGTACTCGCTCAGAGTAGATGTCCCTAGCACTGGATTTGGCCTCCTTTATCAATATTTTTTGGTTATGATAAGTATTTTGGATCATTGTTTTCCAGTTATGCTAATGAGAGATTACTCCTCGAAACATATATACAGCATAGCAAAATGTATAATTTACTTTGCAACATGTGTATTTTTTTACCTACGTCACCAACGGTGACCGCAGGTCTAGGAGTCGCTCGACTCCGTCCGTCCGTCCGTACATCACGCTTTTGGGTGCCAAGTTTGAGTAATCCGAAACTTGGACACCTTTAACACGATACTTCTGAAACTTTGCACAGTTGTTCTGAATAAATTGAAGACGTGCGCCTCCCCTTTTGTGATTTTGAAGTAAAAAATGTTGAATTTATCCATTGTTGAACCCTTGTCATTTTTTCATAAAATTTGAACATAACGGTACTTAGTTTGTGTAATCTGAAACTCTGACACCTTATCCCTGATGCCTTTGAAACTTTGCACGGTTGTTCTGGACATATTGGGACATATTGAAGATGTGCACCTCCCCTTTTGGGCAGTTTTAAATAAAATATATTAAATTTATCCATCGTTGAACTTAGTCAATTTTTTTTATCAAGTTTTAACTTTACATTACTGAGCTTGTATAATCTTTTACATTACTGAGCTTGTATAATCTTTAACTTGGACACCTAATATACCTGATGCTTTTGAAACTTTGCAATTTTGTTCTGGACACTGAAGATGTGCACCTCCCCTTTTGGGCAGATTTGAAAAAAAATGTCGAATTTATGAATTGTTGAACATAGTAATTTTTTCATGATATTTTAACACTACAGTCATGACATTACCTGGTTTGTGTTATCTGAAACATTCACATCTCTGATTAAATACCTCTTTAAGTTTCCACTGTTGTTTGAATACATTGATGATTTTAACCTCCCATTTAGGCCATTTTTTAATTAAAAAATGTCATAAATATATATTATTATGTCGCCCCAGAAGTAGTCGGGACGACATATTTTTCTTTGTCGGTTTATTTGTTATTTTTCTTTATTATTCTTTCTTTCTTCCATTGATTTTGTCCGCCTATTTTCTTAAAGATGACTGGACGGAATTCATGCATACTTGGCAGAAAGTTGAACAACCATGGAAAGATGTGCATGCACCGGCAAATTTTTTCAAAATGGCCGCCATTCCCAAGATGGCCGACATTTTACGTTAAAAAATTGATTTAATTTCCAGGAACTACTTCGCAGAAATTGATCATATTTTGAATAAATGTTTAATGAGAGGAAGAAATTTATACGAAAAAAATTACAAAATGGCTGCCATTTCCAAGATGGCCGCCAATATGTGTTAAAAAACAACTTTCTTCAATATCTCAGGAACAAATTTGAAGAAATTGATAATATTTTGTAGAAATATTTAATAAGATGAGAGGAAGGAATTTATGCGTACACAAAATTCAAAATTGCCGCCATTTCAAAGGTGCGTAACAATTTTCAACTTTGTCGGATTTCAATGAAAATTGCTATCTAGGTAGAATTTGACGCTGCGAACAAGGTGGAATCATCGAATTAGCTGTCGGGGCGACATCAGCTATTGCTTGCAATTGTAAATCTTGTTGAACTTGATCCTTTATTTTATCATATTATATCATATTGTGTCCAGAGAAGTTGCACAGTTCTGAACACACTAATCATGGGTAGCGATTCTTGAATTTTTGCATTGCTTTCACATTTTTTCTCAAACATACAAAGTATGTGTTTATTTGAAACTCAGGCATAGTTTTCATCTTTGCTGAAATGATATGGACTATTTTCATCTTATGCTTTGTTCAACTTTGTACATTTAGTTTTTTTTCTTCTTCTTTTTTGTCTATTACAGTAATAGGGTTGAACTTAATAGTATCCCAATTTTAACTTACATTTGGAAACTGTTTTGGTAATAAGGTAAAGGAATATTTGCTCGAAATAGCAACCTTATACATGACATTCTGTTATTTGAAAAAACACTTTCTCGGTTGATCATGAGTGATGTTGACACATGTCAAGACATGTAATTGGTCTTTGTAATTTTATAACACAAAAGGTTGTGTCTCCTCCAGTCCTTAACTACTTATGTATTAGGATATCTATTATATTTGTTTTGTTGGGGTTTTTTTTCATAGATTGAAAATAAACAATTATGTTTAACACTTCTTGCATTTGAAAAGAGAAGTCGTGCAGTTTTTTTTAATGTGTTGTACTCTTAAATGAAAATACCGACTAGGTAATTCCATGACCCTTTATAAACGCAATGCATACTGTTCCATGGCTTTAGAAAGTTGTTTTATGCACAGTTACAAATGCTAATTAAATATGACGTTACATAAACAAAAGTTCAAATGTCCGATTTGAGCAGAAATTTTCAACCATGTTCCCCGCACCTGGATTGAGGGTTCAGCATGTAAAACTGCCCTGTCTATGTTGGGTAGTAAGGTCATCATTCAGAAAGCCTGGTCGCTAAGCATGGAAGGAAAGCACAATTCCTATGAATTATTAACTCCAAACTTTCTCGACACAAGAGGAAAGATGGTAGAAAAGGAAAATGTCCCGTCAATATGAGGTAGTCAGGTCACAATAAAGAGGGCCGCTGGCCGCGCAGCGTTGAAGTGTGGAGAAACACAACGCTTCATGCAGTATCAAGACTACCTTTATATATTTCGATGCAATTGGGGTTACAGTGGTCGTAGAAGGCTAAATTCCCTGCCCCTACCCATATGTCCATTTAGACATTTTTACTATTCAGCGTCGAAACCGAATCCGAAACCGAAACCATACTATACAGAATTAGTTGTGTTTTGTTTCTCTTTATTTGCATGCATATCAGTGTCTCATGGTCTTAAAAGTTCAGCTTTCTTTTTGAAATATTTACTGTAGATCTATTTATAAGTGCAATTTTGTAAAAGTGATTAGACTTTAGGCATTAAATATGCAATAAATTCTACAATTTGGATTTAAAATTTGCTTTTAGGGTGTAATCATGAACAAACAAAAAAATTACATACGTAATTTGTTGTTTGGCGAATAATTCTTATATTAATGTTGCAATTTACAAATTTCATGAATTTTGTTGGGTTGTTCATTTTTGTATATGTGTGTGTCTTCATTTTTCTTTTCTACGCCGTGCTTATGTTGTATCTCTTTTCTTTTGTTTTTCCGATGTTGCCATTGTCCAAGGATTATTCGTTTTAGATTGGCGGTTCGGTTCTCACTTACTTTTAGCATGAAAAAGGTCTTTAAGGCGAACATTAAGTCTGCATTTTACGCTCAATCATTATAAAGGGCAAAACAATTCAGTTTTTTTGAAAATTTCATTTTATATATCGTTTCGAAAGAGTTTTACATGTTGCGATATACAAAATTCATTAATTTTAGCATCAACAAGGTATTAAAAGTAAAACAATGGATGAGATCAGTAAGATTTTAAGTCTGTGGTTTAAACTTATTGTTAGCACATGATTAAAACAATTTAATTTTAAAAATTGATTTCGCGGTCTTCTTTTGAAGGGGTTTTATATGTTGCTTTAAATAAATTTCTTGAATCTTAGCATAAATAAACCACATTACTAAAAGTCTTACTTTTCAAACCATTATTATGCTGAAATTAATGTAATATCCAACATATAAAACTCCATCAAAAGAATATCAAATATCATGAAGTAAATTCTTAAAACACGGAATTGTTTTGGTAAATTTTAAAGATTAAACATTTTAGTTTAAACAACAGACTAGCGATCTTGCTTTTCAAATCTTTTAATACTTTAATTCATAAAATTTGTATTTTACAAATGATAAAACTCCTTATAAAGGATAAATGAAATAATCTTTTCAAAAGACGATATTGATTTGGTCTTTTTTAGTGCTGTTAGTGCTTTAGTTTTTGTGTTGTATATGTAATGTTCGCGTGTTTTGTGGGCATGTGGTGTCTTTGGTCCTCCGTCTTCTGGTGTTCTTGCGTTTGTCTCGTCTCTGGACTTTGATTTATGTAATCTTGTGCTTTGTTCCTTCGGTATTCTACTGCCGTTGTTTAAAAGATTGAGTTTAAATTACAGACTTCAAGTTTTACTTTTTGTACTTTATCAGTGCTAAGATTCATGGAATCACAAGCTTATAGTCTTACATATTTTAAACTACAGATTTGAAATATAACTTTTCATGTCATATTTATGCTTAAATTCAGAAAATTTCTATATCGCAACATATAAAAATGATTCGAGAGGATATAATCCAATAATTTAAAAAAAAATGGATTGTTTTACATATCTAAAAATTGAGCGTAAATGCAGACTGTAAGTTTTCCTTTAAGACGTTATTAATGCTGAAATTCATGAAACTTGTATATCGCATCATATAAAAAACTTTTTCAAAAGAATATAATGATGAACTAAAATTTTCTTATTTTAACAAAAAACTATAAATCTCACTTTCAAACATAATATATTTTAAAATTCATAAGATTTGTATAATCCAACATATTAAATTCCCTCAGGAAGAAATGACGAAATAAAATTTTCGAGAAAAAAATGAATTGTTTTGGTCATTTTTTAAAGACTGAGTTTAAACTGCAGACTCAATATCTTGCTTATCATACATTATTTATGCTAAACTTCATTAACTTTGTACATAGCAACATAAAAAAAACTCTTTCAAAATGATATGCTGAAATAAAATTAAAAAAAAAATAAGTGAATAAATCAAAAATAAATCAATTAAGATTTAATTAATCCGCAGACCAAAATCTCCAGTGAATAACTATTTTAGATGTTAATCTAGAACGGAGTAATTTACAACTGTTAAAGTGAACTTAAGACAGTCAAGATCGAATCCTTCCATGTCCCGCAAATCAGCTCTTCACTCGCACCCACAATCACCAGTCTATTTGATAACTATTATAAATATATAGCAAACAAACTTTACGAAGGTTGAATAAGAGAGAAAATTATGAGCTTTGAACAGAATAAACTATTTTGATTGGTTTGATTAAATTCTAAATAGCCGTTTCCGTTTCTGATTTGATGAACTTTAAACGCCTAATTTCGATTTCAGTTTCTCATAATTTGCGTTTTCGATTGAAAGGAAATTTCGATTCCCATCAAAAACTGCACTACCAGGTATTTCGCGAAATACTATATATTCTGTACGGAAACTCAGGATTTCGTGCGAATTACCTGAAATTTAGCATGGAGACCCTACTTTCCGGTTTTCGAGTAAAATACTAAGTATTCCGCATTTTTGTGGCTATTGGGTGAGCTACGTATATCTCATGAATGTAACATGCGACGTAAATTTGATGATTTGAAATTTCCCAAGGAATACAGAAGGAAACCCAATTAAAATCCAATTAGTAATGAATATTTAATCCCTTTTTGGCACTTTTCTAAAACAATGGTTGGACCAGGACACAATAAGTAAGATAAACATATTACTCGTAAGCTTAAAAACATTATACTAAAATTTGATAATGATCCTTTTACTAAAACCAAAGTTATGGTTTCCACAGACGCAAAACGACGTATTTAACCGATTTTTTTGTCCTTTTATCTAAAATAGGCGGGCCAAGAACTATAAATTAGAACTCAAGCTTACTGATGTGCCAAGAAACATCATTCTAAAATTTGATAATAATACGTCCACTAGAACCAAAGTTATGCTGTTCACAGACGCCGACCCCGACAACGATGACATCGTCAGAATTTTTGCAGTCGTTTAGCAACGTTAAAAGCAACAAAAGATCAAAATTGATCAACAAAAGAAATTTTGTAGCAAAACGTTAACAATTTTACATTCTATTATCGAATTCCAAATAACTTCTACTACATTGTATTAACGATTGAAAGTCCAATATGGAGATTAAAGAAAGAAAGCCAAACAGTTAAACAATGTTTTAACATTGCAACTACAGTTCACTCTGTATATGCTGGTTTCGGTTTCGGTCTCGGTTTCTGATTCGGTTTCGGTTTCGACGATGAATAGTAAAAATGTCTATTTAGAAGCAACTCGCTCGGATCGCAAGACGGTTATTTAGGTGAATTTTGCTGAGTTGTATTATATAGGGTTGGTGTGTTCCAAATTTTAAACTGCTTTAAGGTTTTATGATAAGTGTTACAAATCATGTTATTAAACAATTTTAGTACCATTTTATTCCCTGGCTGAAAACACAATTTCATGATCGAATGGATAAAGTTATAAAGCTGATGCAGTGGTCTAATACTTTTCTGGTGGTCTACCCACTATGGCCGAAAATTACACTTACGGTCCGCAACCTACAAGGAAAACTGTTCAATAAAAACATATATGAAAGACTAAAGACAAATTTTGGTAAAGTATTGTTCAAAAACGTTGCTAGGCGGGGCACTGTCTGTTGGACACGCATTCTTTAGGGGCGTTTTGATGCTAGGTTATTAAAATGAATGCATATTAAAACTTGAGTGATCTAATTGCGAAATCAGCTTGACTCAAAGTTAGGGGTCCAGATGCTCCATGAAGACCTCACTGAGTCGCTGTCTAAATCATAAGATTAAATATTAGGTCATCTATAGGAATTACCACCGCTTCTTCCATGACCAGTTTTTACCATTTGATGGAATGATATTGATCTGACGTTATGCTTCGTCAATGAAAAAATATTATTTTATAGCATTTTGAGCGTTTTAGTATGCGCAAACTGGCCTACTCTTTAAAGTGTTGTATTTCATGTGAAGGTCCGAAGACAGCAAAGATCTTGATATATTATGATATTATATTTTATTCAATGTTCATTGATTAACAAAAAATAAGTCTTAAAGTAGCCATTTCAGTTTCAGTCAAATGTGGCGTGGTAATTTTTTCTTGATAATTGTTGTTTTCGTGCACCCTATTGAAACGAAGTCATTAAAGATGACACTGTCGATCTTCTCTAATTTAACAAAAATGTATATTTTGGACTATACGTTTTATTGGACAATGCCATTCAAAAGTCGCTTACAAAGGTCACGATAATTTTGATTTTTTCTTCAAATTTAAAAATATTATAGACGTTCGTCTGCTAAATAATATTAATTAATTTTAATGCTGCTAGTGAGAGGTTACTCTTTGAAACACATGTACAGAATTTTTAAAAAATCTACTTTTCATTATCCAATTTTGGTATTTTTGTGTTTAGCATGCATTTGCACTTACAATTTTCATATATATAAGAGAGGGGGGCAATGGGTTTATTTCGTTCTCCGTGATCGGGGATTTCAGTTCCCCGTGATTCGTTTTCCATTTCATTAATTTGTCGTGAATCGTTATTAGAACATCGCCGTGAATCGTTCTTGATCAAATTGACAAAATGAATTTTCCGTGAACTGTGATTGGTCCGAATAAATTTTTCGTGATTCGTGATGAGACNCCCCCCCCGCCCCCATCAGGCCCTTCATAAGACGATCGGTATAAAAATTTGGAATTGTCTGATTGGAGAAGAATTATCCAACCGTTTTTTCGTCACCTGGATTCAAGGGATCGGCCTGCAAAGCTGCATGGCGCGTCCATGGGTAGTTGGTAGGGGAATCTCCTACGTATTCGAGATAATACGGAAAAAAACGTCGAAGCATAAATAGGCAGATAGAGCTTAGAAACGCAACGCGTCATGTTGTTTTTGCTGAATTGATTAATTTTATTGAACACTGTCAGCTCTATTGACGTATTATTGGGACGGAGGAACTTCTAAATCAATACTCAATTTAAGGTTTCCCCAGTTCAATACCATACGTCTAGTAAACAATTTACACATTCTGGTAATAATTTTGCATCATGCTGCCAAATATCCAATAGTTAGGTTCTGTGGTTTATTTGCAATGATGAAGACCAGTAGAATTATTAGTCTACAGTTAATATAGCAATATTAATGAAGTCACGCCCTATTCCTGTCGGTCTGGGATAAATCTGGTTCCCATAGCAACTCACTTATTAAAATACTTGCTGAACGGTACTTTTTACTACTTATATTGTAGAAACGAATAAAGAAGGTTTGAAGCTAGTATCGGTTGACCAAGAAGAAGGTTTATTCTCTGTTGTTAGATCTTTAAATTCTAGTTTATCAGCCCCAAGGGAACCCCGGGGTATTGAAGTAGGGCCTATTATCTCCGGCTTGCGGGGTATGTCCCCTCCTAAACGGGGCTTACCCCAAGGGAACCCCGGGATATAGAAATAGGGCCCAGTATTCCAGGCTGCGGGGTACAACCCCTCCAAAACTGGATGTCCGTGGTTGAGCGGGATGAATAAATACACAACCCATCTTTCGAATGGGATGTAAACTCAGGTCAACGTGTTGGAAATTACTAAATACCGAAGTTACTGTGAAGAAATGCCTCGCTTCCTGCACGTTAAAGAACCCTTGTAGCAAGATCTTTTTTGAGTGGTCCGTAGCTACAAGGCTAAATTCCCCGCTCCTTTCGATTCACCTTACTTTTCCGGTGGCAGTAAAAAATTCCCGTCCCATGACCCTTTCCACACTTTTATCAACAAACTTGTTCTTGTTTTGATATATCTGAAATATTGCTCAGTAGACGTTAAACAATATTCAATCTATCAACGAAACGTCTAATTCTGTTGCTGTTGATTGTAAAGATAGCGCTCTATGTAAAAATTTGTACACCAACATGAGTATCTCCCTCGTGCAAAGCTCTGTCCTTAGCTGATTTTGGCTTTTTATTTAGATCACTTTGGTTATTTGTTCTCTATCAGTTTTTAAACGTCTTTGAGTTTATAGTCTTCCAAACGTTTAGATTTTATCTGCACTGATGAGACAGCGCATATGCAGAAAGTAAATTCACAGTAACTTCGGTATTTAGTTATTTATTACTGACGTTTGATATATTTCCATAAGTGTATACTTACATAATTTGCAAATTTCAACCTTTTGATTATATATTTCTTATATCAATATAATGTAAAATTTAAATTCAATCATATATTTGTAAAGCGATCAATAAATTCATTTCAAATTCACATGAATATGCTTTTATATGAGAATAGAATTTTATTGCCTTGATGTCTTAACAACATTGAAAATATGTTTGTCATTCCATTAAATCACATCATCTGCATTATTTGTACAACTTGAAAGTCTGCTTTGTTAAAACCCACAATTAAGATCAAACACAGAGAGTTACGGTGCCGTGATCATGTGGATTTTTAATATTCAAAATTCTGACCAAAACTGCCTTCCACCATTACAACACTAAGTTCTAATATGCATTTTAATATCATGTTCATAAATATCAAAACATCCCTAAAATCTTACGGAAAAAAAATTAATGTTGTCACTTAACCTTGACATATAAATACCCCGACGGCAGTCATGTACTATGCAGTAGTAATCAGCATACTAAATTTCATTGTCTTTCCACTTACTGTTCTTGAAAAAAACAATCTAATCGTAAAAACTTGGACAATAAAGCTGAGATCAAGGTAAAATGTCAGTATGGCATGTGCAACTGAAGACAAACATACGTAAGCATGAGCTTAAATGTGGCCCCAACATAAATTATTCAAACTTTTTCCATCCTCTTTTTGTTAAATGGTGTGCTTCCACGTCAACTTTAGGATAGTTGCTCAACTGTATGCCACATTTAATTGTCCTATGACTCACAGTTATTGAGAAACAAATACTATCAGGGTTGTACATATATACTCAATTAAATTAGAGTTACGCTGCCGCGTCATACTTTGTACGCACGTCTCGTTTTCGTGACTTTCGAGACAGGCAAGAAGGCCCTTTCACAAAAGCGGACTTTCATGTTATGGTAATTGAGTATACACATTTCTCTGGCAAAATAAAAAAAAATAGGGAACAATTAAACATATTGCAATGTAGTGGAAAATGTACATTTTCTCTTCGTATCAATCTTTCATATTTTTATTTGGTTCACGTCTTACCTTTTCAAGTCCTCCCTAAAGTCTATTAAATGGTTATTTACATAAGATAGGATCTGTTAAGAGTCCGAAATGATAAATTTCTGGGATAGAATATTTATGTCATTTCATTCACAAGTGTAAGCGTTGGCTATAAGATGGAAACCCAGACATATTATTTAAGTTTCAAGGGCCATTACTTTTAATTCTTCAACCAGAATGGAACTTCAAAGTTGAGTGGTCAACAGCTTACATACTAGGTTTTACGACGGTATGTAATTTCGATCAATAGTTATATTACTCTTTAGAGGTAAAAATTAAAGATTTTCTAGTGCCCGTACGCTCACCCTGACAGTAGATGGCATAGACAGTCCCCTAAATTTTGACGTTAAAGTGTCATTTTCATGTATATTAATAGACCTTGATGATCCAATGTTAAGCTATGTTCCCACTGTCGACCAACTTGTATTGGGTCACTGACCTTCTGGCTACTATTTATAAATAAAATGTTCATGTTGGTGGCCATCTAGAAGGTGTTGCGAACCTGTCAGACACCTCGAATGGGACTGTAATAAGACCATTCTGCATAAGTTTGAGTTGTTATCATGGCTAGGTAGTTCAACAAGATAGAATTTTTGAATGGCTTCGATAGGGTCAAATGTTAAAGCAAGTTTCCCGCTGACACCAATCTTAGATGTGATATAAACCTAGTGGACACCCTTTTTTGACGGGAACCATCTAAGATAGCTTATACCTAAGTTTGTTGTAATGGCTCCGTGGTTTCGGAAGAGATCTTTGAAAGGTCTTGGCAAACGGTCAAACATTAAATTAAGATTCCCAATAAACCATTTTGGATGGAATGCTGATCTGCTGAACACCATTTTAACATAAGACCACCCCAATACTATTGTGAATAATTTTTGTCGAAACTGTTCCTGTTGAATCAGAAGAAAGGATTTTTGAATAAAAAGTTTACGAAAGACAAACGAATAAACAATGGAAGCCAAGGAATGACCAAAGCTCATCCTGGCTATAGATAAATGGGCTAAAACAACTCAATATATGGTGGTGAAATATTTGTATTTCGAATAACAATTAGGGACCGACCATTTAACTTGAAAGGGGGAGGGGTTATGGTTGTTTTCTAAAAAAATATTTTGGATTTGATTTCAAGTGAAAAAAATATTTTGGCTGCCAAAATGATGAAAAAAAAATTTCTGAAGGTGGCTTTCTGCCCCAAAAAATAATGTTAATTTTGAAAAAAAAATATTTTGTTGATACGCGAACAAAAAATAAATAAAATTTTTCGCGCGAAGCGCGAAAAAGTTTTCTGTCCAGAAAAAAAACCATAACCCCCCCCCCCACCCTTTCAGGTTAAATGGTCGGTCCCCTAGGAAAGATTATTGTAGTATCTGAAAGGAAAAGGTATAGAGTAAATGGCTCATGAGGATATATTACAATTCACAATGAGATTACTTTAATGTGCTGTTTGGTTATGTGTCAATAATATGACTAAATTCGCTTCAGGTATTTTGAAATTGTGCTATGTAGGCGTATTGCATTTGGTGAATTGCCAAATTAATCTTGGACCTGGCAACAGGGTGTGATGGCCAATCAGCAACAATGAAAAATGTAGTATCATTTAAACCAGAGATTCAGTGCATAACTTAGCCCTAAGATGACTGTCTGTTGATTGCTCTGAACCAAATCTGTTAACACTTGACAAAGACTTCCAATTTTTATGGTGTATTTTTGACACTAAATTTTCATAACTTTCCCAATTTTGTTCATGAATTAAAGCATCAAGACAATGGGTAAAACCTTATAAAGAACATGCGAATTTTACGTTTATTTCAAGTAAAAGAGCAAAGGAAAATACATCTATCAAAATTAAATAACAATAGGCTCAAAATAGCCTGTTTTTACTCTGTTGGCTCCAAGAAGATCCAATTAAAATTGTTTTCATCATAAATTTACCAGAACAACATATTAAAGCTGAATGTTTTGTTTTTAGTGAACATGAAATGGTAGAGTTTCAGTGAAAAAGATATTCAAACATGTTTCCCTTAATGTCTAAAGTTAAACAATGTTTCCTGCTGACTGCCATCTTGAATGGGATTCAGCCATGTATGATACCGTCTTAGAATTACCAGAACGGGATAACAGTAAACACCTACAAAGTCCTGGAACTACAATCACATGCCATAATTCTCAAGCGAACCACAGGGGCTAGGCTCATTAAATTTTAAAATAATACTATAAATATAACAGGAGGATGAACTGCCATTTTTGAATTTTTTTACGTGCTCGTGTTAAATAGCTCATTTCTTAAAACGGTTTATATAACATCTAAATGTTATTAAGCGTTTTTAAGAAATAAGCTGCTATACTATTTAACATTAGCATGTAAAAAAATCAAATATGGCAGTTCAACCCCTTGTTGTATTTATAGAATTATTTTGAAATTTAACGAACTGCACTAGAAAAACAACAATGAAGACAAGAGACAAACATGACAAACGTGAATAACGATAGGAACTCGGGATAGCTGGACTTGGTACCGGCACTAGCAAAAGCCAGTTGTGGGGTTTAACCGGTTTATGGGTGCCCAAACCTTAGACATGTTTATCAAATCTAAAGGACCATGGTCATCAAATTTGGTTCCTATCGGCCAAATAGTTGAAGATTAGATCTCTTAAAATGATTTCCAATGGGGTTCAGTTTTAAAATTTGTTCACTGGTGGCAGCCAGTTGTAGGGTTTAACCGGTTTATGGGTGCCCAAACCTTAGACATGTTTATCAAATCTAAAGGACCATGGTCACCAAATTTGTTTCCTATCGGCCAAATAGTTGAAGATTAGATCTCTTAATATGATTTCCAATGGGGTTCAGTTTTAAAATTTGTTCACTGGTGGCAGCTATCCTGCGTAAATTGCAATGTCTGACAAAGACATTTGCATTCAAGCTTGGTTCCAACTGGTCAAATAGTTTCATAGAGAATCTCTGAATATGTTTCCCATAAGTTTCAATTTTCAGCTTTTTGCACTTGCATCCATTTTGCATAAAGTGAGATCATAAAAAATGCCTCTTGTACAGGGGGTCAACCAAAGACTGTTGTGACAAAGTTTAGTTTCAACTTGCCTTTAGGTTTTGACGAGATAATTGAAATTGTTCCCATATAGTCCAATGATAAGCTATGTTCCATGCTGGCAGCCATCTTTTACAGTTGACAAGCCAAAGACTGCTGTGGCAAAGTTGGTTTCAATTGGTCAAGCAGATTTTGAATGTGTTCTCCAACAGAATCCGACGATAAACTATGTTGCAGACAGGCATGCCATTTTGGATTAAGTGCTATTCTGAAAAGACCTTCTAAAGGTATTTAGGGAACCACAAAAAGACTAATGTTGCCAAGTTTGCTTCCAATAGGCCTAGTTGTTTCAAATGCCTAATGTTAAAATATGTTCCTTGATGGTTGTTACATTGGATAAAGTGTGAACCTGAATAACGCCTTTTCTCTTGGGACCACCTGAAAGTTATTGTGGCCAAGTTTGGTTTTAATTCGCCAAGAGGCCTCAGAGTAAAAAAATATCTGGATGAAATTTCTCATGGAGTCGAATTGTATAATATCTTTCCTACTGGCAGTCATCTTGGATAAAGTTCCAACCAGATAGATGCCTTTGTTACAAGGGATCACCATAAGACCTTTCTGGCGAATGCTTGGTCCCATTTGGCCTTCTAGTTCCAAAGAAGGCTATTTCTGAATTTGTTTTCCATTAGGGCACAATGGTAAAATATGTTCACTACTGGTGGTCATCTTGAATAAAGTGTGAACATGAAAACACCTTTCTTTCACAGGAGACCGCCAAGGGACAATTCAACCAAGTTGGATTCCACTTGGCCGAGCAGTTTCATAGATCTTTTAATAAAATTTTATGCAAGTTGGACCAAAACACAAAGTCATTGCAAAATTTCACCACGGCTGTAGCCTGATGATAAAAAAATGCCAAGTAATTATTACTTGAAGCTTCAGAATGTGTCAAAAGGTCTACAATCAATATGTTTTCTGAAAGCATAATTCATTAAACAAGAGGATCTAAAGAGCCTGCATCGCTCACCTGGACCAAGGCCAATACATTTAGTCTGATAAACTTCTATTATAAAGGGTCCAAATTTCAAACTATGTAAAGAAACCTTCATGTCATATCGTCCAGCATTTAACCATTTTTCCCTACTGCCTGCCATCTTGATCAGCACTTTATAAGTAACATTCATGTCATGTTTCTTTAAAGCAGTTCTCCTGAGGAAGATCTTTGTATGCATTTCCCATAGGGTCCAATGTTAAAGTAAGTTCCCTGCTGGTATCTATGTTTGATGACAGATCAGCTACAAAGTAGAAACATTTGGTCGTGGAGCTGAAAAATACCTTTTTTGCAGGGACCATCAAAACACTCTTGTGGCCAGGTTTGGTTCAAATTGACTATGGTCTTTCAGGGAAGATCTTTGAATGTTTTCCAAAAGGGTCCAATGTTAAAGCTATGTTCCCCGCTGGCGACCATCTTGGATATAGCGCTGGCCTGAAAAACAACTTTAAGCAGGGGATCACCTAAAGACTATTGTGTCCAAGTTTTGTATCAGTTGGCTTGGCAGTTTTATAGGAGAAGATCTTTGAATATGTTATCCCATAAAGTCCAATGTGAAAACTATGTTGTCCAAGTTTTGTATCAGTTGGCTTGGCAGTTTTATAGGAGAAGATCTTTGAATATGTTTTCCCATAAAAGCCAATGTGAAAACTATGTTCCCTGCTGTTGGACATCTTGGATACTATAAAAGGGGTAAATTTTTGCTAATTTTGTGATGGGCACATATTTGACAAGATTTCCCAATTATAAAATTTGTTTTTATAACAAACATGACGAAATGTAAATGAGAATCATGAAAATAACACAATTGTGAAAAATTTAAACAAAGTGAAAATAACCCTTTTTACAGAAAAGCAAAGACCTGAAAAACACTATTTTGCATGGGACCACATAAAGACTATTGTGGCCAAGTTTGTTTCCAATCGACTCAGCAGTTTCAAAGGGAAAGATCTTTGAATGTCTTTTCCAATGTTAAAACTATGTTCCTCACTGGCAGCCATTTTGAATATAGTGCAAGACCTGAAAAACTTTTTCAGAAGGGACCACATAACACTATTGTGGCCAATTTTGGATCCATTTGATTCTGCAGTTTTAGAGAAGATCTTTGAATGTTGTTTCTCATAGGGATGAATGTTAAACTTTGTTTCTTGCTGGCGGCCATCTTGGATATAGCGCTGATCTGAAAAACAACTGTTTTGCAGATGACCACCTGAAGACTCTTTTGGCAAAGTTTGGTTCCAATTGGCTCAATAATTTCAGGAACAGGGGATCTCTTAATGTGTTTTCCCATAGGGTCAAATGTTAAAACTATGTTTCCCGCTGGCGGCAATCTTGGTCGAGGTGCAAACCCGAAAAACAACTTTTTTGCAAGTGACTACCTAAAGACTATTTTGGATTGGTTTTGTTTCAATTGGCTCAACATCTTCAGAGGAGAAGATCTTTTAAATGTGTTTCACCAAAAGGTCCAATATTTAAACTATGTTCCCCGCTGACAGCCATGTTGGATATAGGGATGAACTGAAAAATAACTTGTGCAGGGGACCACCTACAGACTGTTGTGGCTAAGTTTGGTTCCATGTGGCTCAGCGGTTTCCGAACAGATCTTAGAAAGTGTTTTCCCATAGGGTCCAATTTTAAAACCATTTTCCCTGCTGTGGCTTTCTTGTATATAACAATGAACTGGAAAAAAAGTTTTTTGTAGGGGCAATCTAAAGATTTTTGTGGCCAAGTTGCGTTCAAATTGGCTCGGCAGTTTCAGAGGAGAAGATCTTTGAATGTCTTTTACATGTATCATAGGCTCCAATTGTTTAATTTTGTTCCTCACTGGCAGCCTTTTTGGATAAAGCACTAACCTGAAAAACAACTTTTTTGCAGGGGACCATCTAAAGACTATTGTGGCCAAGTATGTTTCCTCATAGTAAAAAGTTTTTATTGACGCTGACACAAGGGGTATGACAATAGCTCTTCAGTCACAAATAACTAAATTACATCTGAAATACATTTTACTGAGTTTATCAAAAACAAATACAAATAAATACATAGAACATGTCAACAACATTACTTTGACAAAAATGATAAAGTAGTTCATATTAAGGAATGTTAATATTGCACTAGTCCAAAACTTTGGTCCTTCTTCATATCATGTTGGTTCTGGAGAATTCACACTTAATGGACCTACTGCAACAACTGGGTCACTGAAACATATTAAAACATAATATGAACAAAAATTGCAATAAATAATTCATATTTTAAAAGTCATCAAAGAACTTTTCTATAAACTTGCATCAAGTATACTTTCTGTATAATTCATAATATTGAACCTCAGTAAATAGTACAATGCCATTTTCAATGAAATTTTAGATATAGGATACTGCTTGTTGTGATATGCTTCCACTTAAAGTAAATTTAAGGTGGTTTGGGTGTCTAAAACTGCACTTCCAACTCGAGCGTCTGATGAAAATTGGGATTTACCATTAAAATGTTGTAAAAGTGATTTGAAATAATTAATAAATAAAATCAAATGAGCACCATTTATGCTGCCAGCTTACAACCTACATCGTTTTTTGAAAAACTCTTATTTTATTAAAGGGAGATCATTCTAAAGAAATACTAAGGGAAAAATCACATTTTCATAATTTGTCAAAAATATGATCAGTGACCCTTATTTTTTATTTGATATTTCCAAAGAGATTTCTTTAACATACTTTATACAAACATTTTCACCAAAATCTATCGTTTTATTCATATAAACATTTCTAAAATTGTATTTTACCCTATATAGAATATATTAAAAAGCTCAAAATCGTGCTATTTTCGGAAAAACATGTTGGTGACCTATTGATTTTTTGCTATAATTTTCAAGTGACTATACTTTCAGTA
The DNA here is from genome assembly GCA_002080025.1 of Modiolus philippinarum. Classification (NCBI taxonomy): domain Eukaryota; kingdom Metazoa; phylum Mollusca; class Bivalvia; order Mytilida; family Modiolidae; genus Modiolus; species Modiolus philippinarum. The sequence goes on from MJUU01019580.1 coordinate 19,759, forward strand.
AAAGAAAAATAAGAAAAATCTATTGTTTTGTGTAAGAACCCCAAACTACCTTAAATATAATGTTTTAGAATAAACTAGAGCTGTCGCCAAATGGCAGCCACTTATACCTCCGCTAATTGAACCCTGAATCAATAAATTTAAGTGTGTGTGGACACAATACATTTGTGGACACAGTACAAATATGGACTCAATACAAGTATGGACACATTGATATATTTCTTCCCTCTTTTTTCAAGAAATTGAAGAATTATCTCCTCTTCAAAATTTCAAACAGCAACATATTACTTCATGCAAATCTTCAGGTGGTATACTACAACTGTGTAACATTTCATCAAAATCCAAATACCTGTTTAAGAGAACATGCGCTGACAAGGTTCGTCCTCCCCTTTTGCAAGAAAATATTCAAAGACTAATTATCTCCCCTTCAAAATTTCAGAAAGCCACCATATTACTTCATGCACATCTTCAGTCGAGGTACTACAACTGTGCAACATTTCATAGAAATCCAAGCAGCCGTTTAGGAGAACATGTGCTGACAAGGTTCGCCCTCCCCCCTTTTTGAGAAAATATTCAAAGACAAATTATCTCCCCTTCAAAATTTTAGAAAGCAACCATATTACTTCATGCACATCTTCAGGTGATGTACTACAACTGTGCAACATTTCATGGAAATCCAAGAATCCATTTACGTGATTAAGGAGAACATGCGCTGACAAGGTTCGTCCTCCCCTTTTGCAAGAAAATATTTTAAGACGAATTATCTCCCCTTCAAAATTTCAGAAAGCAACCATATTACTTCATGCACATCTTCAGGTGGTGTTCTACAACTGTGTGACATTTCATCAAAATCCAAGCAGCTGTTTAAGTGAACATGTGCTGACAAGGTTCGCCCTCCCCCTTTTTGAGAAAATATTCAAAGACAAATTATCTCCCCTTCAAAATTTAAGAAAGCAACCATATTACTTCATGCAAATCTTCAGGTAGTGTACTACAACTGTGTCTCATTTCATCAAAATCTAAGCAGCCGTTTAGGAGAATATGCGCTGACAAGGTTCGTCCTCCCCCTTTTCGAGAAAACATTCAAAGACAAATTATCTCCCCTTTAAACTTTCCCGCGGCAACCATATGACTTCATGCACATCTTCAGGTGGTGTACTACAACTGTGTAACATTTCATGCAAATCCAAGAAGCCATTTAGGAGAACATGCGCTGACAAGGTACATGGATGGACAGATGGACAGGGTGATTCCTATATACCCCCAAACTTGTTTGCGGGGGTATAACAGGTATGGATCGCATTGCGGGGCAATACAGAATTCCCCTACCGATGGAATAATGCTTTGTTATACCAAAAATAGTTAAAGAAGACAAATTTTCCAAGCCCATGGCCCATAACTCTGTCAAAAATCAATGAACCCAACCCATACTCAAACCTGATCTGTAACCTATAGTGGTTGACTAACAAGGCAAATATCAGCTTAATATCTGAAAAGTTTTAGAAAAAAAGTCCGGAAAACTTATATTTTACCAAAATTTTCCGAGTCAAAGGCCCATAACTCTGTCAAAAATCAATGGACCAGAACCAAACTCGAACTTGATCTGTAACTCATAGTTGTAGACTCACATGGCAAATATTAGCTTCATATCTGGAACGGTTTAGAAAAAGAGTCCGGAAAACCTATATTTTACCAAAATTTTCTAAGTCAAAGGCCCATAACTCCATCCAAACTCAATGAACCGGAACCAAACTTTAACTTGATCTGTAACTCATGGTGGTAGACTTACATACCAAAAATTAGCTTAATATCTGGAACGGTTTAGAAAAAAAGTCCGGAAAACCTATATTTAACCAAAATTTTCTTAGTCAAAGGCCCATAACTCCGTCCACAATCAATGGACCGGAACCAAACTTTAACTTGATCTGTAACTCATTGTGGTAGACTTACATACCAAATATTTGATCTGTATATTAGATAAATATCTCTTATAGTATGGGAAAAAAGTCCGGATAACTGAGTGTGACAGACTGACAGATGGACTGAGGGACGGACTGACGGAGTGCAAACCTAAAGTCCCTTTCGGCGAAGCCAGTAGGGGACAAATTATAAACTCTCTTGATTGATGACAACAAATATGACTGAAAACTGTTAGCTGCACTTAATTTATATTAAGACTATAGTAAATGTTGATTGATTTTTCAACGTAAAAAACAAGTCACAAAACCTGGAAACTGAGGTCAAGGATAAATGATGGGTGTTGGACTAGTTCGTACCAACCTAAATGTAACACCAGATTGTATACATATAGATGTTAAAATTGCCAAAAAATATTGGTTACATGATACAACTAATCATTTCCAACTTCCAAGCTTCACATCAAATTTTTTATCATTCCCAATGATACAAGCCAAGAAATCTCAAATCAGAAATTTTGGTTTATAGTTAAAAACTTTTAGTACTGGCAAACATGAAGTGGTCATGCCACAAACAAAAAAAATCCTTTACACATTGCAACTTTTTACTTAGTAACTCACAACCAAATTTCAAATCGTTCCAACTGACACAAGCCAAGAGTCTTCTACCAAAATTTGGTCTACAGTTAAAAATGTACCAGCAAACAGGCAGTGATCACCTGACAAACTCGAAAATCACTGACAATATACATGCTATACAACTAATAATTTCTAAGCTTCATCTACAAATCAATGTGGGGCTTATTTTCTTAGGAATTCGGGATTTGAAAGTTATTTTCACTGGATCCTTGGATCTGACCCAACGAAGGCCCAACATCTAATTACACCTACATGTATTTCAAAATTATAACCATGTAACATGTGTTTTCTTGCACAAAAAGGAAAAGTAATTTTCGATTCCTTTTGAAGTAAACTTCTTTTATTTAAGCAATAACAGTACATTATTGATATACCAGAGGACGTCAATTGTAAATTTGATGGTCAGAAATGCAGTTAACAGGGGAAGCGTGACGACACCTGTAAATTTATATTTTTGACCATCAAATCAAAACTAACACCCTCAGGTATTCATATAATGTATTGTAATTGTGATTCTGATGCAACCAAACAATTTCATGTTGCATTTAAAATTCCTCAAAACAATGTCAGTCTTATGTTTTTTTTGTTTTTTTTTCGTTTTGCTGTACACTTAAATCAAAAGATGTTTGAACGTAAATACCATGTTTAAATTTGTGTTATTGATGAGATAGAAGGACTCAACCTTCGTTATTTTAAAAAGGCCACCAAATAGCGGCAAAGCGGATGTCCTACTATGTCCTAGGCAGATAGCATATTTTATTGTCAGTTTTGACCAACCAAATCGTCTGTTACTTAATTTTTTATAATAAAATCTTCTAAAACTTTTCACACTGACAGCCTAAATACAAATTTAAATAAAACCATAGAACAATATACAGAACAAGTGTGGACCCAAATTGATGTCTCCCCGTCCCTACTTGGTCCCAAAATTGATGTTAAAACTCAAACTGCCTAAATCAGAAAACTTAATGTGTTCGCTAGACTGTGAAATTAGATTGACTGACAAAAGCAATATAGCAGACTGTTATTTATCACCCAAAACCAAAATGCCAAATATCAGTTACCTACCACTGATAGATACTGAAAAACCAAACATGATCACTAGACCATGAAAATGAGGTCAAGGGCTAAAGCCAAATAGCAGGCTGTCATCCTCCATCTAAGACAAATCCACATACCAAATATTATTAACTTTACATTAATACATACAAGGAAACTTAACATAATCACTGGACCATGAAATTGAGGTCACTTACAAAAGCCATTTAGCAGACTGTCATTTACTACCTATACCAAATATCATTGACCTACCACTTATAGTTACTAAGAAACTAAACTAGGCACAAAGAAGTAACATGTTCATTGGACCGTGAAATTTAGGTCAAAGACAAAAGCCATATGACAGACTGTCATGTACTACCTAAGACCAACCTACATACCATATATCATTGACCTACCACTTATAGTTACTGAGAAAATGACCTAATCACAAAAACTTAACATGCTCACTAGACCATGAAATTGGGGTCAAGGACAAAAGCCATATGACAGACTGTCATGTACTACCTAAGACCAACCTACATACCATATTTCATTGACCTACCACTTAAAGTTACTGAGAAACTTAACTAAGCACAAAAACTTTACATGTTCATTAGACCATGAAATTGAGGTCACAGACAAAAGCCATATAGCAGACTGTCATGTACTACTCGAGACCAACCTATATATCAAATATCATTTACCTACCACTTATAGTTACTGAGATAGTGACCTAATCACAAAAACTTAACATGAAAGTTTAAGTTGCTGCCGCTGCCTCCGTCACCATCTATTTTGTACGCATATGTCTCGCTTTCCGCGCCTTTCTTTGCGGGCGAGACAAAAAAAATGGCATTGTTGAATTTATTTCTTGTGAAATTTTGCATCCCTTTCTAATTTCTACTACAAATTGTAAGGGACGGACAATTTAACTTGAAGGGGGAGTTATGTTTTTTTTCTGGACAGAAAATTTTTTTAACTAGTATAAACAAAATATTTTTTTGAAAATAAGCATTATTTTTGGGGGCAGAAATCCCCCTTCAGAAAATTTTTTCAATCATTTTTGTAGCCAAAATATTTTTTTTCACATAAAATCCGCTTCAGAATATTTTTTTTTAAAAACCATACCATCCCCTTCAGGTTAAATGGTCAGTCCCTAATGAAACAATAACATACAACAATAAGAAATAAAGAAACATGTATCAGTAAAAGGAAACAACATTGACACTTACACAACACTATGTCCTGTAAATGTGAAACATCCATGCTTATAAATTATTATATAATCATACATCATTTGTACATGAAATTAAATCACAGAGACATTCAAGACAACCATTAAAACTGTTTTTGTTTTGTTTTTTGTTAGTTTATTTTTTCGACATACTAAGAACTAAAGCAGGAAAGTTCATATCATGTGTCTATTAATGAAATGTTACACAAATCTGTAAAGGGACAAATAATGGTCAATCAAGAAAATATGCTATATTGAGTAAAAAATATCATGTTCTGTCTCTTGAGCAATAAACATTAAATGAATCCAAAGAACAATGACTTTCAACTCCGCAAGTCGAGGATGTAATTAACAATGAAGGGATATGGAGTAAATGCAAATGAGACAAAATCTCTACAATTACATGGTAAAACCAAGTAATGTAACAACGCTTTTATTGTTGTTCTTCATCTTGAAGTCAGCATGAGGCCTTCAACAATGAGCATAACTGATACCTCATAGCAAGTCCAAGACTGCCCCTATCACCGGTTTGAGCGGAATTCATTGCTAATTGATGAGCAATGCTACATCCATGTCTTTTTTCCTTTGATCCATGGATGTGGGATCGTCAACAAACATAAACTTAACTGGCAAAGTGTTCTTACAAAAAGCTTTTCACTAATATTCATCCATTTTCCTCATATATTGTGCAACATTATTTGATTAAATTTTTTCAGAAATTTCTCCAACTATGAAATAGCAAAATATTGGTACCCAAACTCCGGTAAATTTTTTTAACAAATTAAGCCTCTTCAGTGCAGATAAAATCAACACACACTATGAAGAACTGACCATTAAAATATTTCAAATTAACAAATAAAGGAATATGGAAAAGCTGAAAGAGAACAAAAAATAACATACCAAGCCCTAGAGTGACCACAGCTAAGCACAGAAGTACATATACTGAATAACCAACCAAGTGATGTTATAAGTCACTAACAAACACAGGTCAGATAAAAAACTTCAGACAAAGAAGTTCTTTTCTTTAACCCTTTCCTTCATTTAGATGCCTTTTGACGCCTTTAGGTTCCCCCCTTTTTCAGGGCTATAGGAGGGTGTTTTTAAGTCTCTAGGATAAGGGTATAGGCTTATTGAACAAAATATAACGTGGACAAAAAAAATGATTGTTTTTCGCGTGCAGCTGTGGACTAAAAAGATATCTTGGGGGGGTCCCAGAGTGGGGAATTGCCCTCCCTTTGTAATGGGGGTTGGAAGGGGGTACAAGCCCCCTCACCGATAGGCAAGTGTAGGGGACCATACATCCTTGGGCCCAGAGTGGGGATGTGCCCCTCTTTGTAATGGGGGTTCGATGGGGGCACAAGCCCCCTTGCCAGTAGGCAAGTGTAGGGTAAATACATCCTTGCTAGATAGCCTAGCCTATAGCTAAAGATGTAGAGTTTTGAATTTTGGTGACTTGCTGTGGGTAGTGTGTACTACAGATTTAAAATAAAATCGAAACCTTATTTTGGAAGACAAAAGTTGTCAAAAATGCATTTTTTGGTCCCTTTGAGGCCCCCTCCTGTCTCCACGGTAACAAGGAACCAATTTTTGATAGCATTTTCCTGAAGACACTAGGCCAGTGTGTGCTTCCACCAAGTATGAACCTTTTGGGTTGAATTTCAAAGAAACTAGAACATTTTGATTTTCTTACTCAATTCAGAATGGTAAAAAAATTACTTCTCAGCCAAGTCTCATGAAGGCAAGGGCTAAGAAGCTATTTCAGATTAATTGTTTTCCTACAAGTAGTACCCATCAAGGTGATTGGTTTGATCAAATGTTGTGATATAATGTGTAGTTGTTAAGAAATGAAGCTAGACACAAATTTTAAACTAGAGAGTAAATGCCCCCGCTGCCATCATTCAAGTTTTTCCTGATGTGTTTACACTAAAGTTAGGGATAAAATTTAGCTACTCTGTTTGTGTAAGACACATATCATGCCCCCGCAGTTGCATATAAAACATGGAAATCGAATTTCTAAACATTGATAAAACTGTGGCTTTAATATTGTAATAACAGTTCCAGAATACACATTTCAATAAAATGGTCAAGTTCAACTATCCCTCAAAATCACAATTTGTGGCCAAAATCTAAACTATGGCAATATGCACATCTTCAATCAATGCCTAATCACTGCGCAAAATAAAATAAATGTAGCTTTAATATTGTGGGAGGAGTTATCCGGAATAAGAGTTCCAGAACACACATTTTAAAAAATGGCCAAGTTCAGCTACCCCTCAAAATCGCAATTTTTGGCCAAAATCTAAACTATGGCAATATGCATGTGTTCAATCCATGCCTAATTGCTATGCAAAGTAAAATAAATGGAGCTTCAATATTGTGGGAGGGGTTATCTGGAATAACAGTTCCATAACACACATTTTGATGAAATGGCCAAGTTCAACTACCCCTCAAAATCACAATTTTTGGCCAAACTCTAAACCATGATATGCAAATCTTCAATCCATGCCTAATCACTGTGCAATGTAAAATAAATGTAGCATTAATATTGTGGGAAGAGTTGTCCGGAATAGCAGTTCCAGAACACACATTTTGATAAATTGGCCAAGTTCAACTTCCCCTCAAAATCATAATTTTTGGCCAAAATCTAAACCATGACAATATACACATCTTCAATCCATGCCTAATCACTGTGCGAAGTAAAATAAATGTAGTTTTAATATTGTGGGAGGAGTTATCTGGAATAACAGCTTACCAGAGATGTGACGGGCAGACGGAATTATGGACGGACGGACAGGGGTAAAACAATATACCCCCGACTTGTCACCGCAGGGGCATAAAAATGTCACTCAAATAAGGATGAACTAGGTTAATTACTAATGACATTTATCATAAAAATGAGTAGTTGATGACAAATGATCTTCACTGCAACATTTAAATCAAAGTCACTCAAGCGTAAAAGTAGGTCAAGGTGGCTAAATTGAAACTGGAATGGTTAGTACCTTTATGAGGCATAGTTCTGTGCCAATTTACCTTGGGATAGATGTACCTAAATGTTTATATTTTGTAATCATTTAATGTCTTACAATAACAATGGTGTCTTCATTCGTGCTTGTCAACAAATACAACATAAAATGTAACATTGACAATATTTTAAAGATATTCAAGGTACATTGTAACATTACTCAAGCGTTCATGCTCAATATATGTGAACACTGTTGCTAAGCTGTACAATAAACAATCCACGGTTGCCAGGCAACTTACTCTGACTTGTCAGGTGATTCTGGATTGTCACCAGACAATAATTGCTCATCAGTTAATGACATATACATACTCGATCTTGCCTTCTCTTGTTCTCTATACAGTCCCAAATATTATTAGAATTAAAAATATTAAATTCATCTCAAAATCTCAATAATCCTAATAAGTTAAAATCTTAAATTTTTAATACTTTGTCCCATTATAACATTATGACTGAAAAGAACACTAAAATTAATAGGAACAATTTCAATATTGATACCATTCCTGCCTAAAAAAAATTACAGATATCGCTATCATTTGCATTCCTTCTACATGAACATGTTTTATGGTAGTAGCAAATGTCATTTTCATTTAACAAATAACAAAATACCCAAGTTACTTAATTTATTTTCTGCATATGTGCATTTCAACAACTTATGTCTCATCAGTGCAGATCAAACCAAAACATTTGGAAGCCAATTTACCGAAAAACATGTAAAAGCTTATAGAGAACAAATAACCAAAATAATCTAAATAGAGAACATCTAAGTAGTAAAACCAAAATTCAGCTAAGGACAAAGCTATGCATGAAGGAGATACTCTTAAGTTTCAAACAAAATTTTGTGTAAAATATAGATATTGCAAGTTCCAATAAAATAGGTTTTCGGGTCACATCAAAGCACTGACCACTGGGCTGGTGAATACCCTCGGGTCTATTTAACAGTCCACCAGCAGAGGCATTGACCCAGTGGTAATAAAAACAAAATACCAAAGTTACTTAATTCATTTTCTGCATATGCACATTTTGACAATTTATGTCTCTTCAGTGCAGATCAAACCAAAATATTTGGAAATCTGTTCATCGAAAAACATGTAAAAGCTGATAGAGAACAAATGACCAAAATGAATGATCTAAATAGAAAAACCAAAATTCAGCTAAGGACAGAGCTATGCATGAGGGAGTTACTCATTTTAATTTAACAAAATGGCTTTTACCAGCAAGCCTCATATCTTACTATCAATAAATTATTCAATAGGTAGTAAATTTTCATAGACATGTAAGGCTTGCAAAAGATTTGCCTTAGGCCATACAAAAATAATGGTAAAATTCTCAGGCCATTTTTGATCAAAAATGACGAGGCAGGGTCAGAAGGTTTTTATTTTTATTTGCTCCAAAGCATAATGAGGCATTTTTTTACATTGCTGAAATCTCAAAAAAGTAATGAGGTGGTTCATTTTTTTGTTTTCACTAATAATTTTAATAAAAATGTAAAATGAGGTAGCATTAAAAGTGATGAGGCAGGTGCCTAAGAAGCTAATTATTTTTTTTATTTAGCCTTATGAATGTAGCTAAAATGCATCATCTGTATCATAAGTATTAATAATGTTACATCTATTTTCTCATCTTTTAAATATTTACTTGCTTTACTTTATACAATCTCCTGATCTGGTACCGATTTGCATTTAGCATGTAAGCAAGTATCTAAAAATATGTATTGCATTGCACTGAATACTCTTGCATTTTTTTTCTTTATTTTGGTAATTTTCTTTTTTTCTTTTCTACTTAAATGGAAACTAATTTTTGTTGAAACATATGTATCTTGTTAACATGTTTCAATACAAAAACTTATATTTAATTATGAGAAGATCAATATTAGATATTTTAAATATGAAATCTCCTTTCTTATGAACCCACGACTTAAACCAATATGGAATATGACTCTATAATGAACTTAATATGCTGAAAACTATTCCTTCACTCACAAAGATACTTCGTGAAAATCTAATTTTTCAAATAAAATTAACCTTATCTCATCCCAACCTTTAATCTTATTTCTCTCCGTTGTAACATACAGACAAAACTTAAGGTGTCTACAGGGTATTAATTTCCTATTATAGAATTTTGTAGATTTTTCTGTGTAGAAACATAATTGTATTATTGTTCAAAATGTAAAATAAAATTTGGGGGTCACCGTGCACTTAAGCGCAAAATCTGGAATTGAAAGTTTCAGGATTTTACTTGGAAATGATAGGGAAAATGATCATATGAGAGGATAGTTTGAAAAATTCATTATAGAATTTTTTCATACTTTGCATGTGTTTAATTATCACTATGTAGTTTACATCTAAAAAATAAAAATTAGGGGTCACCATTGAAATAAGAGAGAAAAATTGCAAAATGTTAATTTCTCTAGTGATATCTTTGTTAAAATATTTTATCAAATTATCTCCCTTGAATAATTTCTGTGTTCTGTAAATCCAGCAACATATTTAAAGCTCATGTGTTTAACTCATTTTTTTTGTAATAAAAATGTTATAAAAATAATTAGGAATATAAATTTTAAATACATTTGAACTTTCTTTTCGTTTTAAATAACTATTTTGATAAATCTCTTAATGAATGAAACCTAAATGAACAATTTTTAGACAAACATGGCGGAATAATACCACTGATTGATTGATTGATTGAATATTGTTTAACGTCTACTCAGCAATATTTCAGCTATATCAAGACGAGAACAAGTTTGTTGATAAATAATCACTTTGGGGTATGGAAATGGCCATGGGACGGGAAATTCTGACTGCCACTGGAAAAGTAGGGTGAAATCGTCAAGGGCGGGGAATTTAGCCTTGTAGCCGATCACCTACGGACCACCCCAAAAAGAGCTTGCTACAAGGGTTCTTTAACGTGCAGGAAGCGTGGCATTTCTTCCAACACGTGGACCTGAGTTTACATCCCATCCGAAAGATGGGTTGTGTATTTATAAATCCCGCACAACCACGGAATGGGTCCTATTTCTATATCCCGGGACCCTCGGGGTCAGCCTCCGTTTAGGAGGGGTCACACCCCGCAAGCCGGAGATACTGGGTCCTATTTCTATATCCCGGGGTTCCCTCGGGGTCCTCTGTTAGGATGGCTCATACTCCAAGCTCAGAGGATGCTGCGGGCCTATTCTTCAGCCGGGACCGCGCACGGCGGAATAATACCACTGAGACACCTTAAGAGTTACAAAAGTATAAATAACTGCTCTATTCAAGTCCAGGCTAAACAAACACCTTGAGTTTTGGTGCAGGTTTTTCATCATTGTTGAGAGTTCTATTGGACAATATATTTATAATTTACAACAGAGATACATGTAATACTTTTATAAATTTTTTAGGACTGACACTGTTCTTTTGTTTTAATGAAACATTATGTGAGTTTCATGGCAAGTGTATTATTTTAACCCTGCATTTTATGAATTTTTACAGCAGATGTGGTACATGTATATGTTTTACAAATCATTTTGTTTTTCCTGTGTGAAGCAGTACATGTATATGCTAAAATGATATCCTTTCTAACCTTAATAGCACCTAACAACAAATTGATTCAAAAGCTTTCTACTTCATCATTAATAAATCAATTTTGAAACAATATTCAGTGTAAGATACAACTATAGTGCTTGTGGATAGTATTTCAAAAATTAGCTTCTAATTTTCCAATTTTTTATGTCTCACTTTTTTATTTACTAAAACAAAAAAATTGTTTTGATAATACCTTCTGTCTTGTTGGTAATCTATCTGTTGTTTCATAAACATGGCATTTTTCATCAGATCTTGTATATTCTGAAAATGCACTCCACTTTTCTGTAGATGTTTCACGGCACTGAAAACACACATAGCAGTATTTTAAAATATATAGTATGTAAGTCCCATACCAGTACTCCCATTAATGTATAGACGTTTTCAGAAATTGGTAAATTTTGGTTATCTCCACTGATCATGATAGGTCCGCCATTAAGAGGTAGATGGGTATCACACACAGTACATTACTTATACTGATAGATTATTGAAAAAAAAAAACACTTTCTAGCTTTTATCATTTCAAGACATGAGTTTGTTTCATCTACATTTGAAAAAAAAGTTTTAATTGAGCATTGATATTTTTTAAAATTTATTATTAATTATAAATAAACTGTGGACACATGATATGTCTTGCCCTTCCCATGCATCGCCTTAATTTGCACATTGATCTTCAGCAGCAGCCATGATACCAAATGTATCTTTGATCAAAACTGATCACAATCATGATAATGCAACTGCATACTTAAGATCATCAGGCTACTATGAGTGGTTGATGTTAAACAGACACAAGAAAAAACTTAAACATTTGATAAACAGTGAAAAGTTTCAAAGTCAGTGGAGAATGACTGCAGGGGCATAGACATATTACGCCACTGAAATTGATCTGTACTGATGCTAATGCAACTGCATATCAAATATCCATGGACTACTATGAGTGGTTGATGGTAAACAGACACAAGAAAAAACACTGATAAAAAGTGCAAAATTTTGAAGTCAGTGGAGCATGACTGCGGGAGCATAGACATTAAACGCCACTGAAACTGAGCTGCAATTATGCAAATGCAACTGCACACCAAATATCAATGGGCTACTATGAGTGGTTGATGTTAACAAACACAAGATAAAACTTTTGAAAAAAAAAACCAATTCAAAATTTCGAAGTCAGTGGAGCATGACTGCAGGGGCATAGACATAAAACGCCACTGAAACTGAGCTGTACTGATGCTAATGTAACTGCATACCAAATATCAATGGTCAACTATGAGTGGTTGATGCTAAACAGACGCAAGAAAAAAGTTAAACATTTGAAAAAACAATTCAAAATTTCGAAGTCAGTGGAGCATGACTGCGGGGGCATAGACATAAAAAGCCACTGAAACTGAGCTGTACTGATGCTAATGTAAGTGTATACCAAATATCAATAGGCTAGCACAGGTGGTTGATGTTTAACAGACCTAAGAAAAAACTTAAACAATTGTGGACGCCGCCACCGCCGCCGGAATCACCATACCTATGTCTCTCTTTTTTCGACTATCGTCGAAGGCTCAACAAAAATATAGGATTATCCAGAGATATATGCTTAAAGTAAATCTTACAGCACACTAAAATACACGTACTAAAATATTTCACAGAGTAATCATAAAACCTGAAATGATACATGTAACACCCCAATAAACAAGTTGTCAACCTTTCCTGTGAATATACTCTATGTTGTCCCAATTAGCACAGGTACCTGTATACCGTTTGAAGTATGCAAGCTACTCTTAAATCTAGCTGAATGTGAAAAAAAATCAACAAGTTTTAAAACAAAACTGTTTTAAAATAAGCAAACAGTTTATCAAAAAAATAGATTTTCGATAAAAAAGAAATAAATGAAGAACAAGATTTGTAATTTTGTAATTTGTATAGCTAGGTTTACCTGTCTTAAAATATTTACTTCAAAGACATAATCTCAAAAGAACTTTAATAGAAAATGGAAAATAGGCAAATTTTGCGGATGTAATGTGACGAAGTGGAATATCATTATCAAACAACGTCAGAATACACCTTTTTGGAAAATGTGTATTGCACGTGTTTTACTTGAAAAATATAACCGACAACTCAGATACAATGTAATTGTAAAAATTTGAAGCTTACGGGGAGTCCCGTTTTCAGATATCAAGATATCAAGATATTCAATCAAGGCAAATATAAAACTTAATGCAATACACACAACTTACAGAACAGAACACATCATGACCATATTTGAAGCCAATGGGGAGCTCTTTTTTTTATATAAAAAAAATATACGGTTAAGTTTATGAGAAATGCATTTTATGCAATATACCTAAACCAAAGCTGACAGAGGACCCGCTATTTCAAATAACACTTAAGCAATACACATAAAACATTTCTACATTCAGGAGTTATAACCAAATAATGAAATTTGTAAAGAAAACATCCACAGACCAGTAAAAACACAAAATAAAATTTAATCTTTAAAAAGCATCTTTAAATTAAAAGACCTTGATTTGACTTGTTTTACAATTTTCAAACCATCAAACTTGTCCACACAAATCCAATAAATAAAAGTGCATTTAGTAAATCAACTGAATGCAAACCATCAGTCATTGCCATAAAAAAAATTAGAATGTTTCTTTTTGGAAAATGTGATAAACAGAATACACAGATTTTACAGAAAAGGTAACCCTTCTTTATTTTTTCTTATTTTTTTTTAGATTCACAATGACTTTTTTAATTTACATAAAACAAGAAATTTTATTCATAATCTGGTAGGGTTTTTTTGCTAAATTAAATGAAGTACATGTATTTAATACCGGAAGAAAATGTGTATTTGGAATTAGAATAAAAACGAAAATATTTTTAACAAAAATAACATAAAAGCCTATTATTACAATCTATCGTTATGTGTATTCTGATGTCGAAAAAAATCAATGAAATAAACAACAATGCCAAAAAAAATATATTTCTTTATTCTTTTAATTTATTCTTGGGCAAAATCATTAACTGATACGTATTTCTATTTTCATTTTGGGCGCATCTCGTGAATACGGTACCTATACATTTCAAATTTTCAAAAGCATATTACTAAATTTAAACGTTAAATATCTGCCTTGAAACTTATTTGTTGCCATTCTTTTATCTTTTATCTTTTCAACGACTCTATTAACATGTTTCTTACATGTTGAATAAACAGGTAATTAACAATTTAATTACCCTACCTATGCGGTACCATTTAATAATGAAGTAATCGAAAAAGCCCGAGTCGGGTCAAATCTGTCTACCTGTGTCGGATTTAGTGTTCCGAATGGAACAAGATGGCGGCNAATGCAAACCATCAGTCATTGCCATAAAAAAAATTAGAATGTTTCTTTTTGGAAAATGTGATAAACAGAATACACAGATTTTACAGAAAAGGTAACCCTTCTTTATTTTTTCTTATTTTTTTTTAGATTCACAATGACTTTTTTAATTTACATAAAACAAAAAATTTTATTCATAATCTGGTAGGGTTTTTTGCTAATGAAGTATTTAATACCGGAAGGAAATGTGTATTTGGAATTAGAATAAAAACGAAAATATTTTTAACAAAAATAACATAAAAGCCTATTATTACAATCTAACGTTATGTGTATTCTGATGTCAAAAAAAAATCAATGAAATAAACAACAATGCCGAAAAAATATATTTCTTTATTCTTTTAATTTATTCTTGGGCAAAATCATTAACTGATATGTATTTCTATTTTCATTTTGGGCGCATCTCGTGAATACGGTACCTATACATTTCAAATTTTCAAAAGCATATTACTAAACTTAAACGTTAAATATCTGCCTTGAAACCTATTTGTTGCCATTCTGTTATCTTTTATCTTTTCAACGACTCTATTAACATGTTTCTTACATGTTGAATAAACAGGTAATTAACAATTTAATTACCCTACCTGTGCGGTACCATTTAATAATGATGTAATCAAAAAAGCCCGAGTCGGGTCAAATCTGTCTACCTGTGTTGGATTTAGTGTTCCAAATGGAACAAGATGGCAGCACCCACTATTTCAATTCTGAAAACGTCTATAGTTTGTACTTATTGATTTCTTCCTGGATCTGATCTAAGTGGGAATTTTCATGGGTAGCAATTTTACATTTCTATGGAAATTAATAAATTAAGATTGTGGACAAAAATATTCATGATTTCTGGTTATTTACTGTGGAAAGTCTAAGACAAATTATACTGTAAAGCAGGTTATTTTTGCAAGGTTCTAATTTTCGCTATTTTTTTGCGAGGTTTCTGGATTGGAAGTGCGACAATAAAAACTCACGAAGTCAGTATATATTTATACATGTCTTTCACTAACACAATTATCCACTTGTAAAAATTGATAACTACAAAAATTTGATACCCCTCATCAGGGAACCAATCAAGAAATTGGCAACTGCGAAAATTTCCCACTATACGATATGTGGCACTGCACAGTTTTTGCCCTTTCAAAATGACAATGAATAAAGCAAAAATAAGTTTTACCCACACAAACATGTGTTTGTAATGTTTAGTATGATTTGATAGTATAAATGTTTGAAGATGTAAAATCTATGATTTATGGTCAGAACCAATAGCAATGTCATACCATAGACACAAGCCAGATGTATTATATNACGTCACAAATTTCGTGCGACTACATACACCGAGCACACACCTTTAACTCAGGTAAAACGTTTATTGATTTTTTATGACCAGGTAAATGCATTTAAAAGTTGTCAACATATAAAATACAAAATTATTGCGAATTGGCAAAAATATTTAAAAAAATAGGTGTTGCGTTTCTAAAGTTCGTCAGTATATTATACCCCTACTTTAGTGGGTGGTATATAGTGATCATGGTGATCATGGTGATCATGGTGTCCGTTCGTCGGTCCATTCGTACGTTCGATATTCTGTCCACCATAGGGTACACATTTTGTGGCAACAACTCCTCAACATCTACTTGGTGAAATTCAATGAAACTTTCACAGAATGTTCAGTACACATTGCCATTGTGCATCAGCTATTTAAAGTATTGATTTGACTTGAATTTGTTTTGTGTGACTTTTTTACATCTGGAATCAAATGAGGGAGTGGGGGATGTGTTTTTGTGAGCTTTGCTCACAGTTTTTCTAGTTTAAAATTATTTTTTATATCCTCTATCTTCTAATGATTATTATGTGTACATGTATGTACTATAGTTTATTGACATACTTTGTGGCATATTCTGTGTCAAAGCTGGCACCCTGTACTTTTTGTTGTATATCTTGTACTTCATGCTGAAAAAAAGACAACACAAAATTGCCAGTAATGCCAAGGGAAGTAAATATCTACTCCAAAGCTGCACAACATACCTGAAAATTACTAACATGGTCACTATGGATACAAATCAAGAAAATTAAGTGATCTAATATATCAAGCCATATTTTAAAAACAAAAGTTATGAAATTCATGACAATAAATATGATTTAATTGTAACAGAAGCCATTCATATTCATGAATGCTAAATAAATGTCTCCTCATAGATGGGAATATCATTGAATATGCTTTATTATACTGAAATGAAAATAGCATACTGTGGAAGTACTTTTATTCGTGGACATCAATTTTTCTTGGTTTTCATATACAGTAGAACTTCAATGGCTCGAACTGCAATAGCTCGAACACCATAGATGTCTCGAACCCTTTTTCTGGTCCCTTTTGTTCAAGTTTCAACATAGTTTGACCTTGATTTCCTGAACACTCCTGTGACTCGAACTGTTTTCATTGGTCCCTTGTGTGTTGGAGCCATCGAAGTTCGACTGTATATCACTATTCCATGGGTATTTAAATTCATGGATTTGAATTCAATGCATTAAAACTCTAAGGAAAATGCTTTTTGTTGATAAAATTTCCTTGTTTTAGAGAACCACGAAATCCACCAAAATTGGAACCTCACGAACAATAGTACTTTCACAGTATATTACAGAAGATTTAATAAGAAAGCTAATAGTATTTCTGAGAAAAATTTCATAATTCTGATGATATACATGATATACATTACACATAATTATACCTTACATAATAAAGAATCAATACTATTGGTTGAGACATAGTCACATGATATGAAATAATTTTGATATGTTGGCACAAAATTTTTGCTAGCAGTGAATAACCTATTATTCACCGGTGAATAACCCCTGAAAATTACAACGCCCATGGAATAACCCTATTATTCATCAGTAACCCCTGAAAATTACAACACCCATGGAATAATCCTATTATTCACCGGTGAATAACCCCGAAAAGTTGCAATGTCTGTGGAATAGTATTTCCAATGTTTGTTCGGTATAATAAAACAGTTACTACACACCATCTGTTTAATCTGAACTAAATCTCAGTCCCATCATGTCCATAGGATTTCAGTTATAACTGGCTTCACTGTACAACTAGATATAATTCCAAAAGTAATTGTAACGTTCATTTTCATTGGTCAACATCATGAATAGCAAACGGAAATATTTTTCGATATTTCCGTTTGCCCATTAATCTGCTCCGCAAAAATATAATGCAGCAAATAAAGACATCGTTAACATGGATCACACAGTTTTTAACATACAGAGTTGGAATTATAAGGATTAAACACTGATTTTTAGGAAATTATGTATGTATAAACTCCGGCAGCTCACTCACAAACTTTACATAAAGTCCTTCAGACTTTATTCAGTTAGTGAGTGAGCTGCCGGAGTTTTCACATAGATAATTTCCTAGAAAATGAGTGTTTAATCCTATAATAAACTACTGCATAAATAATGATACATCGTTAGATTACTTTTATGTTTTCAAAGTAGATCTGTTCATTTCAAGGTTATTTGAGACATATTTGATAGAAAATTTTCAGAAAAGAGGTAGAAATGGTTAAAAAAATGTGGGAAACAGAACTACTCCTCAGCATCACACACATACCTAACCACACTTTTTTTATCATTGTCTCTTCTTTTCAGAAAATCTACCCCTATCCAACATGGCTGCAATAACCATAAACACAGAGAAATGGTCTATTATTTTCTTTCTGATGTCAAAAGTTAAAGATAAGTGCCGCTGTTCATTGTCTTTGTCACAACTGATTTGCCTGTCATCATCCTTAATTTCTTTTTTGATGATGAACACCGGTACCGATGAACTGAAATGTTTAGACAGTCTTTGATGTAGTGATGATCAGATGAATACTACAGCATAAATATTTCACTAGTTAAATTTGCATCAACAATTTCCAAATACAATTTGTGCTTTCAAAAATATGTTTACCAGTACTTTAATCTACATGTAGATTACACATCTACTAGTTATAGTGAGACAAAAAGATTTACATTGAACCGTTACATAACCTAGTTGTATACAAATACAAATTTGTCTTCCATACCTTTGTTTCTACTAGCTGAGGCAGAGATTTTCTTACATGTTCCTGAATTCTAAAGAATGCTAAGGAAGGTTCATTTGCTATCACATTCATGCTCTCAGAAATTTTATCTGTCACTAAAAATAAAATAACAGTTAAAAACAATATTGCTTTTATCAAACATAGGTAATCAATGATTACAGAGTTCGCCTGGTTATGGCACTTTGTCACAGTAACAAAATCTTGACTGGATGTTGACATCACATTTGCATGCCTAAGCAAGGTTACATGATCCTACCATGTATAGTGACTGAGATCTGAACTTGCCTGAAAACTTGGACATAAATCACTCATGCGTAAAACATAAGTCAAGTGACCTACTTTTGCCTGGATGCTGATGTACCATCAGGGATGCATGCCTATGCAAGGTTACATGATCCTACCATGTAAAGTGACTGAGATATGAACTTGTCCAAAAACTTGGATGTAAATCAATCAAGTGGAAAATATAGGTCAAAGTGACCTAATTTTGTCTGGATGCTGATCTACCATCAGAGTTATATGCATATGCCAGGTTACATGATTGTACCATGTATAGTGACTAAGATCTGAACTCGTCCTAAAACTTGAATGTAAATCAATCAAGTATAAAATATAGGTCAAGGTGTCCTAATTTTGCCTGGATGCTGACNATGCATATGCAAGGTTACATGATCCTACCATGTGTAGTGACTGAGATCTGAACTAGTCAGAAAACTTGAATGTTAATCAATCAAGCATAAAATATAGGTCAAAGTGTTCTAACTTTGCCTGGACGCTGATTCACCATCAGAGTTGCATGCATATGCAAGGTTGCATGATCCTACCATGTATAGTGACTTAGATCTGAACTTGTCCGAAAACTTGAATGTAAAATCAATCAAGCGTAAAATATAGGTCAAAGTGACCTAATTTTGCCTGGATGCTGATACATCATCAGAGATGCATGCATATGCAAGGTTACATGGTCCTACCATGTATAGTGACCGAGATCTGAACTTAGACGTAAACTTGAATGTTAGTCGTTCAAGCGGAAAAATATAGGTCAAAGTGACCTAATTTTGCCTGGATGCTGACCTACCATCAGAGATGCAT
>MJUU01019580.1:40031-51824 GCA_002080025.1 Modiolus philippinarum
GACGTAAACTTGAATGTTAGTCGTTCAAGATGAAAGTATAGGTCAGAGAGACCCAATTTTCTTGGAGGCTGTGAGATAGCCCAAGATGCACCTGCATACAAAGTTTGATGTTCCTACCATGCATAGTTGCAGAGATATATGCCCAAATGCGGACGTGGACGTAGACGTAGACGCGGACGCGGATGCTAGGGGTACTCCAATAGTCCCCCTCAACTTTGTTGAGGCGAACTAAAAATGGTGAAATTTTTTCCCTTCCTTTCTGGTAATGGGCTTGGTCAGGAAGTCTCTTTCAATTTTGATTTTTTTTTTTTACAAAATGTGACGTTTGAAATAAAAAATGAAAATTATTATCCCTAAATATCATCTTTGACAGGAAACTCTTTTTTATTTGAAGTCTCGTCATGTGACTCACGAGAATCCACGATAAACAGGCAATTCGAAAAACGCTTCCCGCCAAAACATGATGTCAAAGGATTATGATGTGCAAATTTTTGTTTGAATTGCAATCTTTTTGCTTGAAATGTAACTTCCTGGTACAGTTTTTGATCCCAGAAGTTCCAAAATTGTACGAGACTTACAAGGCCTATTCTCGAAGGTCAAATGACTAGACTTACAGATGCCATGGCAACACAAATGTGCAGAAATTGTTATCATTCTTTCATTTTGCTTAACCAATATGACAACACTATACCTTAAGAGATATGCATAGGAAAATACATTTTAGATAAAAATATTCTAGCAATCCAAGTAACAAAATTTCTTTGTCTTTAAATAAATTCCATTTTGTCTGGAATACTGGTCTATCCTTTTGCCCTTTCAACTCGATCAACTAACAGAGAATGAAAATTTGTATGCCCCGCCTACAATAGTAGGGGGGGCATATAGTGTTCGGGTCTGTCCGTCCGTCCCAAGTCAGGTTTACCCTCAGGTTTAAGTTTTTTTCTGTGAAGGATGTATGCTATTATCATGAAACTTTGTATAAATACACATTAGGATATAATCAAACAAAAATCATAATAAAAATTTATCTCGGCTACCAACTTCATGCTTCACTGATCATGGAAAAAAAGGGGGGTAGTAGGAGGTTAACCCTTAGGTTGAGGTTTTTTTCTGTGAAGGATGTACATTTGTGTATGCTATTATTATGAAACTTTGTATTAATTCACATTTGGGTATAATTAAACAAAAATCATAATAAAAATTAACCCGGCCACCAACTTCATGCTTCACTGGTCATGGAAAAAAGGGGGTAGTATGAGGTTTACCCTTAGGTTGAAGTTTTTTTCTGTGAAGGATGTATGCTTTTATTATGAACTTTGTATAAATACACATTAGGGTATAATTAAACAAAAATCATAATAAAAATTTATCCCGGCCACCAATTTCATGCTTCACTGATCATGGAAAAAGGGGATATTATGATCATGGAAAAAGGGGGATATTATGAGATTTAACCTCAGGTTAAAGTTTCTTTTCTGTGACGGATGTATGCTATTATGAAACTTCATATTAATACACATTAGGATATAAATAAAAAAAACATAACAAATATTTACCCATGCCACCAACTTCATGACTCACTGATCATGAAAGATAGCATTGCTCAAAACAGGTGAGAGGCAGGACATTGTGTCCGTAAGACACATATTCTTGTTCAGATGAAATTATAACCAAATGTATCGGTAATATACTTGGTAAAAGCTAAATAAAATTACATCTTCTATATAGATATCATTATTATACATTGCCTATGAGAATGTTTCTATAAGACATGGAGGCCCTACCGACAATAGATAACGCTAGTCAGTCAGGCATAAAAATTAGTTCTAGGTAACTGAATCATCAGAAAGTACCATTACAGATGATTGCAATTAATTTGATGAATATTTGTTGAGAAATGGACTTAAACGCAAAATTTAACAAAAGTCACTCAAGCGTACAATATAGGTCAAAACCACCTAACTATCAATGTTTTGTGTAGTACTCATCCAGGCAATTAATTTGATGAAACATCATATTGGTATAACATGTAGTTGTTGAGAAATGGACCTTAACGCAAAAGGACAAGGTGCGATAAGGGCCTGATTTGGCCCTAAATTTCGGTGATTTTTTAAGTTGCAACTAGATATTTTCTTTAATGTTGGTTTGAAAGTTCAGATACCACTTAAGGAAAAAATACAAAATTTATAACCCATGACGTCACAATAGGTGCAGTTCTGACGTCATGTTGAAGCTACTTTTGAACGTTTTCATAGAAATGCAAGTAATTTGGCATATTTTCGAACAGTTTTTCTATTCAGAAATATAGAGCACATTCAAGAACCAATTAGATATTTTACCAAATTGTTACTACAGATGTATTGGACCTTCCATATGAATATTTTTGTGGTTCTTGCCTGTGCGCTATGTTTCCTCTTGAGAAAAAGTAGTCAGAATGAGTCAAATTTGTCATTTTTCGAGAAAATGTGCAATTTATCACATTTTCTACACTGAAAAACTCTGTAATCGTACATCAATACTTGAGTAATCTTCCTTATAACTGTTAACCTATATCCATAGAACATTTCAACAATATATAATGTGAATTTAAGCAAACTTATTTTTTGAGGCCAAATAAGGCCCTTACAGCACCTACTCCATAACAAAAGTCACTCAAGCGTAAAATGTAGGTCAGGTCTCAGATACCCTTTTTAGTGCCTCAAATGTTGGTTTAAAGAGTGCGTCAAAAATTTGTGCATGCTTATGATATGGTTGATCAGATGTCATTGTTGTAATGGTGGGTTTATATGAACAATTTTATTCTATTTTGTGAGAATGATAGTACATGTAAGAAACAAATCAATCAAAAGTGAATTTATTCATTTCAGTAGGTTATTAGCTGTTTGTTCTGGTCACATGACACACAGCATGGACGGTATAAATAGCATGTTGTACAAATGGTGTGAAAATGGATGTAAGTGTTCGGTGTATTTTATTTCGAAAAGTAATCCTAAACGATATCCTTTTTTATTGCTAAATCCAAACTGTTTATGAAGCGTTTTCAGGCTATCATAGTGGCTATGCTGGTTCATAACGTATACGTTGAGGGGGGACTTGTGTATTGGCACCATTTTTGCAAATTTATGCAGATTTTAGGGTAATTTTTTCAACTTTTGCAAATGTTTCCATGGAAACATACAGCAAATATATATTGTCAGAATGACTCAGATGCCTATGCAATTTAAAGTATTTGTTCCAAGGATTCCAAAGAGGTATAGGTTTTATATCTGTCATTTCACACTTATTCAGTAAAACTCTGCAAACAAGATGTGAATCTTTGAAAAACAGACACATGAGAAAAATCAAAGCTAAACGGTTACATGAGACCTCATGGATCCCTAGCTAATTGTTGGTGAATCTGGTAGTACTAATCAAGGTGCATGTACTGACGTAATATTATCAAAATACTACAAGAGGTTGCCAATATATGGACCTAAACGCAAAACTTAACATCGGGACGGATGGACGTACGTACGTACGGACGGATGGACAAGGGTAAATCTATATGCCCCTTCCACTTCGTGGCAGGGCATAAAAACACTTTTCACCTTTCAAAATTCTAGCATAGTAGTCAGGTCTAAGAATGGAAACCCTGGCAGTGAACAACTGAAGAACAACTTAGTGGATAAATGCAACAATTTTATGTTTAAAAAAGCAGCCTCTTGATGCAGTATAAAATGCTGAATTCCTGCATCTACCCTTTTCTCCTCTTTTACTCTTTTACTCTTTTACTTGGCTATCAAAAGTTCAAAACTTATTGCCCTGGCTGTCCTTCTTTATTTCTTTCTTCTTTTTATGATTTGTGAATGGGGGTAATAGCAAAATTACCAAACAGAGTCAAGAGCCGGTAGTCCATGAGAGAAGAAGACAAATCAGGTGGGAAAAACTGTCGACCACAATAGTCCTGAATTGGTACCGTTTTATGGCATGCCAAACCTCCCTTTTATTTGATTGACTTGTTACTGAAATATTGCTCACTAGATGTAACTCTAACTAATCAATCAACCAAATAGAATATATAAACAATTACTTCACTTTACCTTTTTTAGTTTTATGTTCAAGTTCAGCATCTTGAGCCTCTTTGAATAAGTTTGCAGTTGTCATTCTGTTGTAAATACGATCACTACCTACATAAACAAGGAAAAATGACTAAATATTCGCATTACAGATCTTCATACAATTATCTCCTTTTCATGGTATGATTCCATGAGGGAGTATGAGTGTCAGAAACTTTGTAATTAGAATTAAAATTCTGACCTTCTGTTTCGAAGAGCACTGCTAATGGAACAACTTGAGCAAAAAATTTTGAAAATCCATGTAGGGATTTTTGAGATATAAGACATTAAAATTTTGGCGGGAAACAGTTCTCTCTAGAGTTTTCCTTTAATTTGAATAAGATGTTTATAGGTCTTTAAATACATGAAAATAAAATTGGAAGTTGATAAAATTTTATACACTGTTATTTTTTGCATTTGAAAGTGACCTATGAGCAAAAAAATATGATCAATATGCAAAAAAATTTTAATACTGTTTGAATGGATAAAACCTGAGGATATCAAATGCTTCTGAAATCTGACGCTCATACTCCCTTAATCGGTAGTTTTATTTCTTAAAAAATATTCCTCATAGTTAACCAGATGTTAAAATGTAAGGTATCAGAAATGTTGCATTTTTTGCAAACTGACAATCACAAAAGTCTTATTAAGAAAATATTTCATAGACATTTCCATGAAGGTAGGCATCATGATCACTTATTTTTCTGTTCATTATGTTCATGTTAGACAAATTAGACCTATATCACAGACAACATGACAGACCTGTTGACCAGATCATTTTTGTCTCCACCATTGCAGACTGATTCCAGTATTTTACTTGTTTGTTTTGTTTTTCTGTTTTGTTCCCTTTAAATGTGATTTGTCAATGTCTTCCAAATGAAAAAGAAAAGTTTACAGTCAACTACCGGCAATGCTAAACTACTATTCAACAACCTTTTTCATACAAAAAGTTGAATGCACTTGATTACATACTATAATACATTGTATTTTCATATTCATATTCATGTTTAATTACATAAGTATGTTTATGAGTTGAACATTAGTTGTGTATCCTCGTCTATCCAGTTTTCGACCTACTAAGCGTCGATTGTGACGTCATAATTTTGGTTGAAATAGCATGTTTAGGTCAAATACTGAAGTGGGTCGAAAATAGGATGTTTGGAGGATGTTTGGCGATACTACATAGTAAACAATTAAGGTGTTGTGTACTAGTCGAATATTGTTTCTGTAATAAAATTGAAGTTTTATTTATTTTTCATGCTTTTAATTTTAAATAACCTTCTTACCACTTTCTCAATAGGAATAACAGCATTCAGAAAAATAAAAATGAATAATACCTAACAGAAAATTTTATTGTATAAAATATTATTTGGCTTAACATGCTAAATTACAAAGACATTATATAATTACACACGCTGTGAAATCATATGTTTTGTCAGAAAATCTCTAAGCAGACTGCAAAATCATGCAGCACATCCAAAGACTTTTGTCATATTCTCCAATTAGGCCTTACAAAGTTAATAAATTGGTTCTCAGGCCATTTTTCAATGAGGGAAGAAGGTGGTTTTTTTATCTTTTTATTTGGCAAAAAGCAGATGAAGCAGCTTTTTACATGGTAAAAACCACAAAATTTAGTGAGGGAGGTGATTTCTTTTTATTGAAATGGCAAAAAATAGGGTCAATGTTGGACTCTTTGTAAGCCTCTGACTAGATGAGGGAGGTCATGTTTAACTCTGCATAGCCTTAAAAACATTCTTTTAAAAACAATGAAAAATTTTAAATAATCACTCATCTGTGATATAAATGGGTACAAAAAATATTTTTAGGTGTGAATATAAGATTACTTAAACACCATTTTAAAGGAATTTATTGGACCAAGTCACTCACAAAGATATGTTTGTGAGTGACTTGGCCACATTTATACTCTAATAAATTCCTTTCAAATGGTGTTTAATCCTTATAATTCTTTTAAATTGATGATAAGTAATTAAATTTTTATTTCTTTTATCCCAACCACACATTTTTGTTCTACGTGATTATCTTGGTGTATCAATTTATAAAGGTGAAGTTGAATGTAGTTTGGTCAACATCGTCTATCGAAAAATAAACGACTTCAGAAATTGCTACCAGAAGTAAATTCAACCAATCATGTCAACATATTTCCTAATATGCAAATAATATAAGAATTATGTATCAATTAAAGCTTTCAACCAGAAATCAACTTTCTCAATTGGAATATTCAACCCTCATTCAACTTTGTAATGACACTATAATACCAGTAGATGAGGGCTAGTTAAATTTACTGGTACTTGGGATAAATGTGAGTTGAGTATGCAAATCATTTTCCTTCACAGAAGTTGAATGCGAGTTAAACATGTTAATTAGTTCTATTTTTGTGGAGTTGAATGCTGGCTGATTTACATGGCGAAAATTCAACTAATTTTCAACTGATGGTCAATTTCATTTTCTTAATAGTCATGACATTTTTATGATGCCTATGTTTTTTTTTCTCTGTGGTTTATTAATTGGACATCACAAACAAAATTGTAAATGCTACTGGAACAAAATTTTATTTGTATGGATCAAGTGTAATTATATTTATAAATTGCATTTAAAGTTTGTACATGTAGATCATACCTGTATTACATTTTTTGGAGAGGACAGAAAGTGATTCCATCTCACAGCTTTAACCTAGTGGGCATGCTGTAGTCATGTTGACAAAACGGAATAAATTTTAAAACTTGCATGACTTACTCTGTATGAAAAGCGAAGGTCCTTCACTTTCTAGAATTTCAAATTTGAATAACAATTAAAAATTTATTTTGACTTGTACAACGCCAGGCTTCTGTGTTTAAAATTGTAATGTTTGTATGCATGCGCAGGTGAAATATGCTGTATGTTTATATGTAATGTCTTAGGAAATGAATTGTTTAGAACTTCTTATCTGTTTTTATGGTTTCAAAGGTATTTGTGTATCTGTGGTAAATTGGGTAAATGGCAAGTCCCCACTAACTTTTTGCAATTGCCTGGGGTTCCCAATTGTTTTTTTGATCCCTAGTACAGCATGCTGGAATATGTGTAGCAGGGATTTTTGCTTAAAATTATCTATGATCATACAAGGTCAATATAGGCTTATTCGCTGTGATGTCACAACATCAAATTTTTTACCTGTAGACCCTTTTGGTTGGCAAGAAATCATACTTATTAATTGAAGTCATAAAAATGTCATTTTCAATTAACTGGTATGGAATTGTTTTTAAAAGTAATTTGATAATTTCTTTTGATCTGAATAGGAGACCTTTTACAGTTTAAGAGGATATAAAAATTTTAGATATTTGATTATTTTTATTTGATCTAATTGACATATTTTAAAAGGATTCAAATTTTTCAAAATTTCCAAATATTTGGAATACACATTTCAAGTTATTCACAAGAAATTTAGAAAAAGTAAATCGGTAGTAAAAATATGAAAATCTCAACGTTTAATAGGCATTTTACAGATAAAAAATCGGACTAGTATGTAAGAAGTTATTTAAAAAATAAAATTCTGTTCCATTACTATAAAATGCAATTTATCGTTGAAATGCAATTTTGCCAACCAAAAACCTGATTATGTGATGTCACTGATCTGATATGCGAACAAGCCTATTTTTAAGAGTAAAAACAAAGTGAAAAAGCTGTTGC
This sequence comes from Modiolus philippinarum, assembly GCA_002080025.1. Classification (NCBI taxonomy): domain Eukaryota; kingdom Metazoa; phylum Mollusca; class Bivalvia; order Mytilida; family Modiolidae; genus Modiolus; species Modiolus philippinarum. Next base: position 47,810 of record MJUU01019580.1, read on the forward strand.
ACATCCCTTTTTTTATACTACATTTGTACTAGGAAAAAAGTTGTTAAGGAAATATCAGAATATTTATGCAACATTTACTGAGAGACAGCATAATTATTCTGAGGGGAACCGGAGGGGCCTATCCCTTCTTTATTCTAATTCTAAATCCTGAAATACAAAGAAACTTAAAGACTGAGGAAATCCCAATTCCAGACAAATTTATTTCCTGAAATCCCCTGCTTAAATCATGAAAATCCCAAGCTAAAAAACATCTTAACCCTACATCCCAAAAAGGGCCCCTTCTATTCTTATGGGGGAATAACTTCCTTATGGCACTCCCTTGATTTACGGAATAAGCATAGAGCTACATCGTGGGGTACCAAACAAAATCTTGCCCTGATGGGAATTATCATTATCATGATTACAGAGCTGGCCGGTGATACTGCACACCTAAAGCTTCAACATGGGCCTGGATTTCCGGAATACTTTTTAACACCAAAACGTTGGTGTCCAAAAATAGTTCATTTATCAATGTTTTCATTGAATATATTCAATTGTTGAAAGGTTATCTTAGTTGCACTTTAATTTCTATGAATACACACTGAACCCGCAATGTAAACAACCAGTCTGATGTCCGATGATACTGCACATGTAATAATAAAATAGGTCAAAACATGGAGAAAATGAATGATTTCAGAATGACTTTTTGGTATCCATCAAATATATTACTATGCTACATAATAATTCAAAATCAGGGTCTTCTCTTAATTCTACTTCAAATTATTGTATATTTTAATAAGAAGGGTAACATATTCTTAGCCCTCATTTAAACAAAATATCAGTAAGTGTATCGTGACGTAATGCACAGAAGAATTAATTTTTGAGTTGACCTACAATTTGTCTCACTAGCAGGTCAGTGTCACTTGTTATCATTTACTGAATTAAAAATGGTATCATAGTGAAATTGACGGTGCGCAATAACCCATGACATGACTGTATGAGATTCTAATATATGTTGCATGGACCATGGTTAAGGCCACAGGCACTTGTTTCATAAAATATGTCAGTCCCTCTCTTCTTCTGGAAGAACAGGGGGACTGAAACAAGTGCCTGTGGTTAACAGGTTATGGCCCTAAACTATATCACATAGTACAGTTGTATGTCTGTACTCAGCATTCATTTATCCGGTCGAGTAAGTCACAAAATAAGACCAGACATCTTCTTTACATTCGGAATACATACTATGCATATTTTTTACTTGAAACTGGGAATAATTGTACGCATTATCCATGCAAACCAACCCTTTTCAAAATCACAACATTGCAATTTTTATTTGCGGAAATACTAATATCACACTAACAGTGGAGTCAAGTCTGGTAAAATTACGGAAAGGCAGTGACTATTACCACGGAAATATGTGCTATAAAAAAATAAGTCCAATATTTTCAATAAATAATAATAATAATAATAATAATATTATTATTATTATTATTATTATTATTATTATTATTATTATTATTATTTTCTTATATTTTTAGACTCCAGTGATTTGTTCACAGTAACTTCGGTATTTAGTTATTTGTTACCACTGGGTCGATGCCACTGCTGGTGGACTGTTAGTCCCCGAGGGTATTCACCAGCCCAGTAGTCAGTACTTCGGTGCTGACCCGAAAGCCGATTACTTTTGAAACCTTTACAATATCTAAAATTTTGTAAATTTTATTGAAAACTAAGGAGTATCTCCCTCATGCAAAGCTCTGTCCTTAGCAGATTTTGGCTTTACATTTAGATCACTTTGGTTATTTGTTCTCTGTCAGTTTCTAAACATTTTTTATTCTATGGTCTTCCAAACATTTAGATTTTATCTGCACTGATGAGACATAATTTGTCGAAATGCGCATATGCAGAAAGTAAATTCACAGTAACTTCGGTATTTAGTTATTTGTTATAAAATGGCAAATCTTGTGGACGCAACTCCTCAGAAACCGCTGGTCAGAATTCAGTCAAATTTTACAGGATTGTTAGTCACAAATAATAATAGATCATATCGCATCCCCATTTTGATTCGTTAAATTTTGTGGGAGTTATAGGGGTTCGATTATTTCCACACTGTTATACAATGGCAAATCCGGTGGAAGTAACTCCTCAGAAACAGCTTGTTCTAATTCATTCTAATTTAAAAGGTTTGTTAGTCGCCATATGTACTAGATCATATCACATCGCCATTTCGAATCGACAAATTTTTCGGGAGTTATGGGACTTTACCGACTTAATGCATACTACAACATAGGAAGACTTTGTGGACACATCTCGTCATAATCCAATTAAGGGATTTTGCTGAAATTTTGCTTGGCTATTTGCCACCTAATGCAGTTGATCATATCCTTCCGCCATTTTGATTCGCAAAATTTTACATTCGAAATGGGACTTTATAAACTTTACTGCAGCGGCGGGGGACATAGCTACGCGTAGAAGTCACAAGTAGGAAAATTAAAGTTCGTCCCGAACATTGGTTTTCAAGTAGAAATAAGGACCTGCGGCAACGTCACTCATATTCAACTGAGAATGTGGTTTTTTTCACATAACAGAATGTCATGTATAGGTTTCCCAATTCAAACAAGTATTAATTTACCTTATTGCCAAAACATTCTTCAAATGCAAGTTATAATTTAGATTATATTATTACTGTAATAGACAAAATAAAAACAATAATAGACAAAAAAAGAAGAAAAAAAACAAAACTGATTGTACATAGCTGAACAAAGCATAAAATGAAAATAGTCTATTTCACTTCAGCAAAGGTGAAAACCATAACCGAGTTTCAAATAAACACATACTTTGAATTTTTATGAGAAAACATGTGAAGCAATACAAAAATTCAAGAATAGCTGCCCATGATCAGTGCATTCAAACTTCTTCAACGTTTCTGGACAAAAACTGAATACCATGATGAAATGATGAAATAAACTCCCAAGTTCAATAATGGATAAATTTGACATTTTTTAATCAAAACTGGCCTTAAAGAGGAGGTTGCACATCTTCAATGTGTTCAAAACAACTGTGTAAAGTTTCAAAAGCATCAGGTATATGGAGTCATAGTTTAAGATTACACAAACCCAGTACCGTAATGTTAAAATTTGATGACTTAGTTCCACAATATGAAAAAGAAAGGAAATGGGGTAAATGTCAAGGAGACAACATTCCAAATCCAGGTTAAAACGACCCAAAATAAAGCATCTAGGGGTCACCGTACGGTCTTCAACACAGTTAGGAACCTCACACCATATAGCAAATGGTGAATAAAAGGATATGGAGTAAATGCACATGAGACAAAGTCTCTACAAATACATGCTGAAAAACAAGCAAAGGAACAACGCTTTTATTGTTGTTCTTCATCTTGAAGTCACCATGAGGCCTTCAACAATGAGCTTTGCTCATACCTCATAGTAAGTTCAAGACGGCATCTAGCACCGGTTTAAACGGAATTCTTTGCTAATTGTCGAGCAACGCTACATCCATGTCTTTCTTGGTCATGGGTGCGGGATTGTCAACAAACATCAATTAAACTGGCAAAGTGCTCTTACAATCACTGTCATCCTTTTCCCGACAAAAGCAGGCCCTAAATGGCCCCAAAAAGGTAAAAAAGTGGATAAATCAATGGAAACAACCCACATCAAATAACCCAAATATCTAGAAACTGAAATTTTATAAGAAGACACGGACAAGCCAATCACCAACATATTCCTGACTTGGGATAGGCGCAAAAAGTGCGGTGGGGTTAAACTCGTCTTCTTGGATCCAAACCTTCCCCTATGTGTGGTGAATGGCTAAAAATAAATACACAAAACGACTCACAGTAAAAATCAAACTAGAAAAAAAGTCCAACTTATCAAGACGAGTACTCTTACAATGAAGTACATAAAACATGAAGACAATAAACACAGGTACTGTCCGGACAAATGCTCGCAGTTACTGACAAGTAGCTAAGGACATAATTTCCGTTGATTAAGAAATCAAGCTTTTTTAACATATGAAA
>MJUU01019580.1:52190-66196 GCA_002080025.1 Modiolus philippinarum
ATTGTGGCCAAGTTTTGTTTCAATTGGCCCAGTAGTTTCAGAGAAGAAGATATTTGAATGAAAAGTTTATGTCGGACGGACGACGGACGGACGGACGATGGACGAAAAGTGATGGCAAAAGCTCGCCCTGGCTTTAGCCAGGTGAGCTAAAAAATGGGGGTCACCGACTTCGTTTTCCATGTGAATTTTTATAGTAATATCTTTGTAACATATTTCTATCAGATTATCTCCCTTTTTCAAATATTCTCTTCCAAACTATTTAATTATCAAATTACCAAACATCATCAAATTAGATAAATACATGTAAAATTAAGTGACTGACGATCCTTTGCTTTTTGTGTCACTGATATAATATTTATTGATACATTACAAATAAACATATTTGCATAAATGTATTTAAAAAGCAGATAATACCGTAACAGTATAAATAACAAATTCAAAATGGCGGAAGACTACTGATTTAATTTAAATAAGGAATAAAGGACTTTATGAATTGACTTTACGTATTGACCTCTGACAAAAAATTGATTATTATACAGTTTTTTCCCATTAAATGGTAAAATATCTTAGATATGATTGGTGTGTCTATTTCCAATATACAACACATGCATATATCTAGTTCCATAAATTTAATAGAAAATACGAATGCAAAAAAAATAATAATAAAAATAAGTAGTTTCAGAGGAGAAGATCTTTGAAAGTATTTTCCCATAGGGTCCAATGCTAAAACTATGATCCCCGCTGGCCACCATCTTGGATATCGCGCGGATCTGAAAAACAACTATTTTGCAGGGGACCATCTAAGGACTATTATGGCCAAGTTTGGTTTTAATTGGCCAAGTAGTTTCAGAGGAAAGATCTTTGAAAGTATTTTCCCTTGAGTCCAATGGTAAAACTATGATCCCCACTGGCAGCCATCTTGGATATAATGCGGATCTGAAAAACAATTTTTTTGCAGGGGACCATGTAAGGACTATTGTGGCCAAGTTTGGTTTTAATTGGCCAAGTAGTTTCAGAGGAGAAGATCTTTGAAAGTATTTTCCCATGGGGTCCAATGCAAAAACTATGATCCCTGCTGGTGGTCATCTTGGATATAGCGCGGATCTGAAAAACAACTTTTTTTGCAGGGGACCATCTAAGGACGATTGTGGCCAAGTTTTGTTTCAATTGGCCCAGTAGTTTCAGAGAAGAAGATATTTGAATGAAAAGTTTATGCCGGACGGACGACGGACGGACGGACGATGGACGAAACGTGATGGCAAAAGCTCGCCCTGGCTATAGCCAGGTGAGCTAAAAAATGGGGGTCACCGACTTTGTTTTCCATGTGAATTTTTATAGTAATATCTTTGTTACATATTTTTATCAGATTATCTCCCTTTTTCAAATATCCTCTTCCAAACTATTTAATTATCAAATTACCAAACATCATCAAATTAGATAAATACATGTAAAATTAAGTGACTGAAGATCCTTTGCTTTTTGTGTCACTGATATAATATTTATTGATACATTACAAAGAAACATATTTGCATAAATGTATTTAAAAAGCAAATAATACCGTAACAGTATAAATAACAAATTCAAAATGGCGGAAGACTACCGATCTATTCAAATAAGGAATAAAGGACGAATTGACTTTATGAATTGACTTTACGTATTGACCTCTGACAAAAAATTGATTATTATACAGTTTTTTTTCCATTAAATGGTAAAATATCTTAGATATGATTGGTGTGTCTATTTCCAATATACAACACATGCGTATATCTAGTTCCATAAATTTAATAGAAAATACGAATGCAAAAAAAATAATAATAAAAATAAGATCAACAAACAACATATAAAATTGAGAATTATTAATATAAAATCCTTAAATCCTTAAATTTTGAAAATAATAAAACTATTACAGCTTATTAAATTCGATCAATGGAGAAATTTGTTGACATGAAAAAGTATATTGACACTCGGACTACGTCCCCGGTCAATATACCTATCTACTGTCAATACATTTTTTTTATTGATATGAAAAAGAAAGGAAATGGGGTAAATGTCAAGGAGACAACATCCCATATCCAGGTTAAAACGACCCAAAACAAAGCATCTAGGGGACACCGTACGGTCTTCAACACAGTGAGGAACCTCACACCATATAGCAAGCCCAAGCTCCAAAAAGGTAAAAAAGTGAATAAATCAATGGAAACAAACCACATCCAATAACCCAAACATCAAGAAACTAAAATTTTATAAGAAGACAAGGACAAGCCAATGACCAACATATTCCTGACTTGGGACAGGCGCAAAAATTGCGGTGGGGTTAAACTCGTTTTCTTGGATCCAAATCCTCCCCCTATGTGTGGTGAATGGCTAAAAATAAATACACAAAAAGACTCACAGTAAAAATCAAACTAGAAAAAAGTGCAACTTATCAAGACGAGTACCCTTACAATGAAGTGCATAAAACATGAAGACAATACACACAGGCACTGTCCGGACAAATGCTCACAGTTACTGGCAGCTAGCTAAGGACATAATTTCCGTTTACTATGATATCAAGCATTCTTACATATGATATTTCAATTGAAATACTTCTAAATAGATTTGGTATAACAACATCATCAATTATGAAAGAAGAACATGATATTGTGCAATGCCAAATACTGCCAATATGAAAAATTGTTTAAATTTAGTTATGGTGTAAAGCATTTAGGAGATGATCAATATTTTGCCAACAAAAACCAGAAGTAAAGATTTAACAACAATGTTGTATTTATATCCTTTATGAATAAGTTTTTCAACGGACTATTAAGTTTGGAAGGACAATTTTTTAATTTATGAGCTTTGTAAATGATATTGCCATAGAAGCTTGGATGTAAAATGCCCTGATGTATAAGAGCCCTGCATGTAGAACTAAATTTTCTTAATAAGTCAATAAAACAACGGCAGTAGAATACCGAAGGAACAAAGCACAAGATTACACAAATCAAATTCCAGAGACAAGGCAAAAGCAAGAACATCAGAAGACGGAAGACCAAAGACACCACATGTCCACAAAACGCACGAACATTACATATACAACACAAAAAACTAAAGCACTAACAGTGTGAACTCTCAATAAACAAGAGTGACATCAGGTGCTCCAGAGGGGTAAGCATGTCCTGCTCTGTATATAGCACCCGTCACACTGTCAGTGGGTTAACTCAGGGTAAAGTCAAAACCGGTAATGTCAAATCCGGGAAGACGTGAATCTAGCTGAAAATGTCAGTTTTTATTTGTGACACTGACATTTCATATCTATGATGCTTGGAAATGGCAGGCATTTTGAAATTTTAAACATACAACATATAACTTCAGATGGTGGTTCAGCTTTGTGCAAAGTTTGAAAAATTATTGGAATAATAATAATAATGATAATAATAATAATAATAATAATAATAATAATAATAATAATTATTATTATTATTATTATTATTATTATTATTATTATTATTATTATTATTATTATTATTATATAAATTCAATATTTATGAGAATTTGATCAGTATGTATGGACACTTTGCACCTTTAATCCAAATATCATTCAACCCTTAACTTTACATTGCAGGGGTAATACACTGTATAGTCTGACCGGCCTTTATACTATTAATCCTTGGGATTTTACTCTGAATTGTGTTATTTACTATTCGTTGATATTAATAACTGAAATTTACCTTTCAGTTTTCAAAACAACAAAAATATCTAACAAATACTTTCCTTAGAAAGATGGAAAGATGGTTTAAAAATTATCTGAAGAGAACTACTATTGAAAGTTTGACTGAAAAATCAACCCATAAAATCTGATGAAAACAAGTATGTTTTGCTCATGTGCCAACTTGACTTTATCGTAGTTTAAGTATGACTCTATTTATATATATCGTGTACAGGACGCCATATTAGAATAACAAATTTGAAAATGAGACCCTAAAGAATTGGGATTATTTTGACTGTTTGTGTTAGCCATGGCCAAGGTGAGCGATATAAGCTATTGAGGGACTCTTGTTTTACTTTAATTCTAATCTTCGGTTTCCACCAACTTTTACCGTATGGATTAAAAAGGCTAGTTTAATTGCTCCAAAATTATTTTCCCCATAGTTGAAAAAAAGACTATCAGTTTCGCCAGTTTACATGTAAAAGATCTTTACAAGTTATGGTATCAAATATTTTTCGAAAAAAAAAAATGGAAATAAAATATAAATTAAAAATATATCTAAAAATATATACTTGTATCTAAAAAAGATGCAATCTACACTTCACAATATATATCTAGATCTTACTTACTTACTTATCCTCTTCGCACCTGGTGGCACATAAGACTACCTCTTTAACCAGGGACTTCCAGGCATCACGGTCTTTCCAATGTTTTTAAAATCGTTCGTCACTGTTCTTCTCTATGTCTCTTTTGACCTCCCTTGATTTCGTTTACCATCTGAGGGTGTCCACTTTGATGCTACCCTAGAGATGTTAGTAGGGTCCTGTCTTACCATGTGTCCAAATTATCTCATTCTCCTCTGCTTAATCTGGGTCATGATGTCAATTTGCCCTGTCTTCTCATATAGTGCCTGGTTGTGATTTTATTGGGCCAGCATATCTTACAAACTTTTGGTATGGAATCCTGAGAGTCGTTTGTTTTTTGTGTTTTTGTTTTTTGTTTTTTGTTTTTTGTTTTTTGGTTTTTTTTTCTTGTGCGAAAGGAGAACGCCCCTACCAACGGGGTGTTTGTCCCTTAAGGCGTAAAAAGGTACATGATAATAAACAACTTTACTACTTTTTTATTATTTTGTTTAAATCTTATTTATGATGAATTAAAATTTATCTTTCAATACTGTTAGCACTGTCAATGAAAATGACCATTTTCGTTTTCTTGTTCTTATCACAAATGTATGCTCAAATCTCCGAGTAACTCTGTTTTGTAATGAATTAAAAAAATCTAATTTTAAACATTTTTGCATACGAAGAGTTTTTGATATAGACTAGTATACCACCACCATCTTTATCCAGGCGATCTTTTTTCAATATTTGAAAGTCTTAGGTTTTAGAAATGTTTCAACTCAAGCAAATACTTGTATCAATTTTTTTGTCTAAAGGGACAAAATATTTATTTATTTCATTTATGAATTTGGGAGTGAAACTGTTTAAATAATAAGCAAATAATATCAAACCCTCTTTTCCACCAGCTAAGAATATTTGCTATTCATGCGTTAGTTATCTGTTTTCATTTTTTGAGTTTGTGCTTAAATTGTTAAATTGAAATAAGCCTAGTTATTTTACATGTCTTAAGTACTAAAACTTATTGATGCATCACAATCTGAGTATAAATGTAGAAAGACAACAAAAGGTGTAAATGTTGTGGAGAACTTCACGTTCTTTGATTGTTGTGGTTTATCTGCAACATGATGATAATGATGATGATAATTATTATTATTAATATTATTATTATTATTTTCATTAATATCATAATTAATTAATTAATTAATTGATTGATTGATTAATCAATTTATTTATTTATTTATTAGATAATTAATTAATTAATTAATTTATTTATTTATTTATTTATTTTAAAAACGATTTTATTTTGAAACTTACAATATCTAATTTTACAGAACTTTCTCAAAATTTAGGAGTCTCTCCCTTTAGCATAGCTCTGTCCTTAGCTGGTTTTAGCTTTTCTATTTAGATGCTTTTTGTAATTTGTTCTTTATCAGATTTTACACAAATTTTGGTATATGGATTTCCATATGTTTTGATTTGATCTGCACTGAAGAGACATAATTAAGCTGTCAAAATGCAGAATCTAAATAAACAGTAATTTCGGTATTTATTTATTTATTTATTTAATTTGCAGAATCTAAATAAACAGTAATTTTGGTAGTTATTTATTTATGTATTTGTTTATTTATTTATTCATGTTATTAATCGTTTTATACTCTGTTTTATTCTTTAATATTTTTACTTTTTGTATACAACATTTCTGTGATAATTTGTGCCTTTTTGCAATAAGCAAAGCATCGTATCGGTAAGTATAGTTTCTTGGTAGTCATCGTTGAAATACGTGTATGTAGACGCTGCCTAAATAGAACCAATCAAATGCCTTGTTTCTATTAAACCGGAAATGTCAACAATTTTAATGGCGGTCTAAACAAATCTACAAAATTTGGCTTTTGTTCTTCAGAGTTCATATGATCAGTATATAGTAAGACTTGTTATTGCATAATACCCCAAATATACTTTGTAAGTAAATTTCATTCAGTTTAATTCACAAGGAAAACCCACAAAAACATCATTATCGAAATAGATGTTTATCTTGACTGGTTCAGACTTGCACAAAATTACGAATGGGAAAATATGTTGAGATAATATACGTAAATGTATGCAAACTGAATTTGATGTTTACTGTACTGGAAATGCTTAGTAAGTGCATGAAATGAGATTTGCGGATGATTTGCATAAAGAAGTTTTTTACCTAATATATTTTTATGTTTACATCAAGAAGTTATTGTGTCAACTCAATGCTTTTAGCAACAAAAAAGCATGCCAAACTCACAAGATTTGCTGTCTTGCTCTGTCTACAGCCCAACAACACAATGACACTATTGGTTGCTCGGACTGGCAAATTGATATGTGAGTCCAGGTGTTTCTACATGTACTTCTCTATGTCATTGCCTTCTTACTTTTCAAAGATTAAGCAATATTTTACTTTATGCACATGCCGAGAACAGATGGAATTTAGATTATAATATTGCCAAGGAAATAGATATCATGCTATGAACAAGTAAGACCGCTGGTGCAAGGGACATGATCCTGGCCTTCAATCAACTGTGACTGTAGTTGGATATATGATCTTTGACAATATTTGATGTTTACACTCAATAAATGTTTATTGAAGGATAAATATGTAGTTATCCTGAGTACTGCTTACTGATCCCTTCAAAATTCAGGGACCTGGTCCTGGAACTAATTTTATGCTTGATGAACATAGTTTTTCTATTGCAATACATCTGTTGGCCATGGGGCATCTGTGTGTTATAGACATTTTCCAATTTTCCAAAGGGTTCAAAATTCAATGATATAATTAAGTAATTGATGTAAGGTTGTTTTATTATTTTTAAAAAATCTAAAGTATTAAAATATTTAACAGGATGAGGAGGCAGAGAAATGATGGAAATTGGTAATGAGAAATATGCCAGTTCAGTCCAGTCAGCAGAAACTGGCAATCTAGAAAGTGGGGAAGAAAATGATATTGGAGCATTTCAAGGATATATGGTAGGTTTTATTTTTTTTTAATTATTACTGTTAATCATTTCTCACTTCTTTGCATGTTATGTTTCTTTAAATTCATACAATGAAATTAACAAATCTTATTGAAATAACTGAACAACATGCTAAAAGCAAAGTAAAATTAGAATAAACAAAATCCTAAATAAACACATTATAATCAGATTTTTGTTTTAAGATTTATCAGTTGTTAGATAATATTTTTTAACTGTTTAATGAGTAATACATGTAATATACAATTATGACACTTCCATGAGATCAATATGGGGTTTAATGGAGCAATAAAGTAATATTGAACGAGGGTTTACCCAAGTTCAATATTATCTTTTGTGCTCAGTTAAACCTCATATTGATCAAGTATACAAGTGCCATAATCGTTTTATTTTATTTGATTGACATTGCTTAAGTAAATGATGACAAACAAAGGGGGAGTGGTTTATCTATTGTGGATGCGGAAAGGGCGTGACTTGGGGATGTCAATCAAAGTAAGTGTGCAATATGATGATTTATCATGATCAACTGTGCAATATTAATTTATAGTAAAAGGCTCTTTATACCTAATAGATCCATTTTTTCGGGAATGTACATGTATTAGCTTAGCCTGTGTTAAGCTTATACACAATTATCAGAATGACAGGGATAAGTATACTGAACAGTTAAAGAAACATACCATTCTTGCTGTTCAGTATACTTATCTGTGTCATTCTTATCATTGTGTATTGGCTTAACAATAGGATCAGTTTTACACAGAGAATTACATCAGAGTTTAGCTGATCGTTATGAAGGGTTTGGATCGATGTGAGCTTCATATTTTGTCTACTTTATCACAAATAAGTTCCCTTTCAAAATATTTTGTAAGGAAACTTTATAAAATTTCTATTAATCACACAACTACAATGTATGTTTGAATCCATAACTAAGATTTTAAACGATCTATAAATAAAGGTATAAAAATTATAACGCTAAACATGCTAAAGATTGCCTTTCCCTATATTTTCCCTGTGCTTTAGATATAAATTGGATAAATTGTCAGATCAAACTTTGGCCTTAATTCTAGAAAAAAAAAGCAAATACCATGATGCAAACTTTTATTGCTGATACAATTTGGTAGACTTGGTTCTTGAAACATTCCTTTTTCTTGGTACTGTAAATTTCATGAACAGATGAATGTTGTCAAGTTTATATGATACCCTAAAGGTAATAGTAATTCCATGTGTTAAATGATATATTTTCAGAAACCAGCAGATATTTCCTATGGGTTCGGTAGTCCTACAAAAGACTGGAATTTATCTAAGTCTTCCCCTTCACAAGATGATGGAAAACTTCGTTTGGAGAACAATCAACTCAGAATTCAAGTCAAACAATTTCAGCTTGATTTACAATCTGAACAAGGTAAAAATAACAGTCCTCTACATTAATGAGGATCTCCTCACCAAACTGGTTTGCATGAAGACTAGTGATAGGAATCAGATAGAATTTTTTAATTATTGTCTAAAGTAAACTAACTAAACATAGATTACCGGTAAAATCAAAACAACCGCTTGAAAGAAATTATTCTGGACTTTTTAGGAGTACGTGTCTTTATCAATCTTATTCAATTTGAATCCCAAAGTACCTGTGTTGTATTTATCTAAGTTCTTCATCATAAGCAATGTATAAAGGTCCTTCTTTATCTAAATGTGGTTGTAATATTGCATAGAAAAGTTGAAACATATTTATACTCTAAATTATTCAGACACAGTTTCCCAGTTGAGAAGACGTTTGAATGGTGTAGAAAAAGAAAGACTTGAAGCTACTAGTCGGTCAAACTCAGAGGTATATTTACATATGTATAAAATTGCAGGTAACAAAAACAGGCTTGATTTGTGTACTGGCTGATATAAATGTATCCCTCTCAATAAAAATCCCACTGCAGACAAGTTTTAATTAGAAAAAAAGTTGTCCAGCTCATCAAAGATTTTCTGAATAATGGTCTTTTAAAGTTGGTTGTAGTATTAAACTAGATCAGGTAGAGCTCCATATACATATTTTACAAAAGGATATGGATTAAATGAACATGAGACCATAACACATTATGTTATATCCAGTATAACTTGTATATTTAACAAATGTTTAAAAAAGTTATATTTTTTGTCTATATGATGTATGAATAATTTACTTATTGAGTTTTTGTGAAAATTGCTGATCAAACTTTACATCTTAACTTGGAAACGATAGAGGGCATATTATAAGTAAATTGGGTAAATTAGTTTTGTTTTGTGCTCGACAGGTTGATATTTGGAACAGGTTTTTGGTTTGATGGGGCTTATATCAGTATCAAATGTATATTATTTAAAATGTGCTTTTAATGTTATTTAATATTTTACAAAAGAATATGGAGTAAATGAACAAGAGACCATAACACATATGTTAACTCCAACTGCAATAATTTTAATGAGCTGTATGGCCATTTAGGATATCTGAAACAAAATATTTTGTTTATCTTTACAAAACTCATTTTTGAATTGGTTAATTATTGCCAATGTTAACTGAAATACTCTTCAGTTTGGCTGTTTTTACCTCCTCTAGTCTAATAGTATAATAGACTTACCGAAATTTTGACCTCTGCCTTCGACATCTTCAACGGAAAATACATGTAGTGGAACTTTTCAGGGAAAAAAATTATTTTAAAGCATTAGCCAGAATATTAACCTGTTCTTTTGCAGATAACTGAGCTAGAAGGAATTGTAGCCAAACAGAGGTCACAGTTGGAGAAAGGGGAAGCTATCAGACAGAATTTAGAGTTTGAGTTAAGTAAATCTCGGAGAGATGTAAGCCAACAGAAACAAGCCAGTGCTGAGAAGATGTCCAATTTTTCTGATATAAGAGAAGAATTAGAGAGTAAGTTTATTATAGGAATAAAAGTAATTTTGGATGAGTTAATCCATGTGTAAACACTGTCAACTCACTCTTAAAAAAAAACAATCCAAAGAGCTTAAGGTTAAGATAGTGGATGTTTTGGCTACATTTACACATTTAAACTTTTCCAATATTACTTTTATTTCTTATAATTCCTATTTTATTAATGATAACAAATGCTGTCATTAATTTGATAAACATGTAATCACATACTAGATTTTATACAATGAATTTGTCTGTAAAATATAATATAACTAATAATCTCTTGTTTATTGCTTTTATCTGCACTTGAGAGTAATTTTTTACTTGTAAAGAGCTTTGCACAGATGCCTTTATAATTCCCAAATATAACAAAATATAACTATGAAGATACAAATGGAAATCAAGCCTCTTTATATTCTCTGTAAAGTAAATTGTCATTTTAACTGTGATTTAAATTTATGACTGAACGTTGAAGTTGCTGAATTAAAAAAATAACAAAGTCAAAAACTTCACAGTATTAACCATTTCTATAACAGAGAAAAACTTTGAACTGACAGAGGAAATAACAAAATTAGAAGACAGAGTACAATCAACACGTCAAGCAGCTGAAGATATGGAGAGAAAATTGCAGAGAAAACAGGAGGAAAAGGTAAAATATTTATAGAGAGATGGAGTAGGTCATGTTTTGTATTTTAAATGATTAGAATGCTTATTAATAAAATCAACAAATTAATTGAACAGATACCGACTCATAAATTTTATTCATTGTTCATTTGGTCATAATAGAAAAAATTGTAGATTCTTATCCCTTCCTGTCTAATTTTTTCAGCCCCCCCAATTTATTTTGATTAAAAGATTCTCTCCTCCCCTGCCTTTCATTTTGGAAAGGTTTGAATGAGAATCTACATTTTTTTTTTATTATGTATGGCCTTATTGAGGGAGCTTGCTGTTTAAACAGAAAAACACATCAAAATTGTAATTGTCAGAATCAAAGTTCTGTACCCTGACTGCAAACAGTCTAAGTGAATAGCATCTTTGTGTTGATGTCCATGTAGAAAAACTTAATCTATATCTCCTGGTTAAACTCTTCTAAATCTGATATCATTTCAAATGGACATTTTTTATGAAAATGTACAATATTTTTACTGTAAAATATAAAATATATGAAATGTACAAATTCTCCAATCATGTTAAACATACAAATGTAGAGTATATAGACTTTTTGTTTCCTTTTCTCGCAAGGAGAAATTTTACAGAATTGTAAACTTGAAATACTACCCCACTGAATGTTTATTTATCAGTAATTAATTAAAATGTTGTATTTGATCAGCTGTCATGTTATCAACATACAGTTTGATATGTAGCAATTGGCATGTCGATATGTAAAGATAAGATTATAAGTATAGGTATGTAATTCCAATAGGTGAATTGCTTTAAATTGAAAATCAAAAAACCATTAAAGGTTGGATTGTGTCCAAACTTCCTCATAACATTGTGTACAGAAACTGATAGTTTTGACAGTGATACAGGTGTAGTTATCAGCATTATTTCTAAAGTAAATAAACACAAGATTTGATCAAATAATTAAGTAGGAAGTTTTGAAAAATATTTGTTCATTTAAGGAATAAAAATAAAACCAGGTTCTTTACACATCATATTTACATTGCAATGTATGAAAATTGTTATTAAAGGGATATTAAGTATATATAGTTTTGCTTTATTAGAATATAAAAAGGGACATAGGGAAAATATAGATCAGACAACATCCCTTTTGTAGGTAAATTAAAGAAAGAAAAGGGGTTGTCAAATGGCCAACAACAAAAAAAATCCTGCAGCCCTTGGCATTAATATATTTGAAAACTTTTCTCATTTTTCTCACCATAATATGCCAGAATGGTCCATAATTCAAACTTTTTTTACTTAGGCCATAATTAAAAAAATGTGTTTCCCCTTACCTGACCTTACCTAATAATGTTGGGAAGGTAGGTAGGAAGAAAATTATTTTAATAATTTTTACTAAAGGTTAGAAATAACTGTTTTTTATCCAAATTTGAGTAAAAAATATTTTCTCTCTGAAAAGTCAAGAAAATTATTTCAGTAGGGCCATTTTTTTAGGGTCTGTAGGGTAAGGAGAAATAAACATTATTTTAATTTTGGCCTGAAATGACATGAATTTTATTTTCATCAGCTGTCATCAGTTTCCACACTCCTTGCTACATTTATTATATACTTTATTATATACTTTATGAAAAAAATAAGTAAAAGATATGGAGTAAATGTACATGGGACATAATAAATACAAATACTTGGTTAAATTAAGCAAATGGGACAACATTATGTATATTGAGTTTAGTTGCAGATTAAGATTGAATTTGTTTGAGCAATGCTTTTATTTTAATTTTTACAGAATCATGAAATATCCAAACTTCAGACAGAATTAGAAATTATGAGGGCAGAACGAGATAAACTTGACTCTCTAGTACAACAACATGAAAAGTAAGTATGAAGTTTACATAATATCTTGTGTATTATATGACATGGGCCATGTAATTTTGTTAACAGATGAATCTATTTTATATCTGACATACTGTAACACATGGGATCATGAAAGCAATTAGAACTGATTCAAAAAATCTGTCCCTACCCTGAGTTTGTGACATATATATCTTTATTCAGTTTCTGTGTTATTGTCATCAAATATGAAAGGAAACAGACTAAACACTGTGTAGATTCATACACAATGTTGCATTTTGTCATCTTTTTACAAAGAAACTATCAGTTATTGATATAGAAACATCAACAAATCAGTCATGACATCACATCATTTGACCCCGTCAAGAAAGTCAGACGTTAACACATATATTGAATTGACCCTATAAGCATCTGATACAAATTAGAGTCACTTTGACCTCCTTTTTACATATCACTGACTTGGGTTAAACTTTACATTTTACATGATATCTTGTTTTTAAACATGTTTTTGAATGTTCTTTATTTTGTAGTGGCATAACAGATATGGGTGATAAAATTCAGGAATTAGAAAGTAAGCAGAATTTACTTATTTTTATTTTAAAAATTTCAGTTCACCAATGGAAATCAATATATAATTCTAATGCACGTATGTTTGTAACGCCAATTTTGATTGGATGACGTCAGAATTTTGATGGGGTAAAATCCACGATTTACTGTCGGAAGCAATAGCAGACACACACCAAACCTTCTGTCATTTAAAAATCGATTTTGAATGTTTTTTTTCGTATTTGCATTAGAATAGAGATAACCAATCTATATTTTAGGATCATCAGGGATAAATCTAAGTTTGACTGTTGCAGACATCTGTTTTTTTAGCTCCGCTAACGTGTCGCCGGAAAGCACAGTTTGCGAAAGTAAAATCTATGATTTACCCCCTCAAATCCTAAAATACAGTATGGTTATCTCTTAATTTTCAAGTTTCAGTCCAATTATAAGGCAATTTAATTTCAAGAATTAGTTCCTTAATATCACAATAAAGTGGAAACCTTGTGTGAAAAATTGTATCTGTGTAGTTCTGTTTGTTCTTGTTGATAAGTGTGAAATTTGGTTGAGCTGTCAAGGCCTAATTACTTATTACAATGGTTAAGAAAGTAATTAATTCGAATAACCTCTGACTTTGCCCATAAACCTGTTCCAGTTGTAAAGACTAATTTTTTAACTTCACATGTAAATTAAGAACACATTTGAGCTGCTTCTTGGGAAGGAGAAATCTATCAAATTAATTTGATAACTACAGAAAGTTTAATTTTAACAATTACAATAGGTTTATGGGTGAAAAATAGATG